>JBCAUA010820913.1:3752-14602 GCA_038406235.1 Peronia verruculata
TCTCTCGACCCCCCCCCCCCCCCCTTCTTTAAAAAACAGATTTGACCCCCCCCCCCTAAAAAAAAATCCTAAGCTGTCCATCATCAGCAAGGCTTTGGAAGGGGATGGGTATGGTTAACCCTAAATACCCATAGAATAGATGCTACCACTTTATAATTTTAACTAAATAATTATCAAATAGGTGAATCGACTTGGAGCTGACCATAAGGATGTATTTATTTGAAACTGGCAAGTTAATGAATACCACTACTTTTGCAATGACTAATCAAATGTCACAAAGTCTTTAATCATGTTATCACCTAATCTTTTCGTTTATCACTAAAGTTTGGATCGAGACGGCTGAGATAAAATGATAAAGAACATTCCTTTTAGTTTTGCTGGTGTGTAATAATAGCAAAAACAAAACAAATCAACACCACCAAAAAATCATGCACACCTGCCCACACACTAAATATAGCGAAGAGCATCACAGTATAGTAGATCCACTGCAGTTTCTTGAAAAACTTGGTAGTACACATGGTAAAAATGAATGTTTGATTTTTTTTTTTTTTCGATTACTTGCTAACTATATAACAATTAGGGACTTATTTTGAAATAATCGAAATGATTATAAAGTGGGTGATGAAGTCATTTCAAATTATATTTATATGATAATTATTTAAAAGGGAGGATTTGATGTGTATAAAATAGTGGGATTATCAAAACTGACATAATTCTTGAATTCTGAGCTGCAGGCCTAATGGCAGAATAAGTTGAATTTATAAAAGTGATTTATATGACTATGAAACCCAGGTTAGTATTAGTCTATGACTGTAACTATAGCTCGACAAAGTCTCTATGGCAATTAAGGCCACAAAATATAATACTGACAATGACAGTCTGTGATAGTGCGGCAGTCACCGCAATCCTCAGTAGACGTATGCCATTGGACACCTGGATTTGCTCAATGTAAAATACACGTAACTCACTAATTCCCATTTCAAAGACTCAGGGACTCATTTTCTGTTATTTCTATGAATATATAACCAGTAGTTTTACTGCATTTTACTTAATTAAGACTATTAAGTGTGCTGTTTTGGAAACAGAGGTGCGAAGCAAGAAGTTATGGCCATCCCCATTTAGATGTTTAAAGACATCAGTTTTCTCCTGGTCGTTCATTTATCTGGAATTACCAATAATATACACCATCGAAAGAACAAATGGCACTTTTATCATTATGAAAAAGTATGGGGGAAAAAAAATTAAAAAGAAAGGAAATAGATATCTTTTTAATGGTATTCTCCCGAATTCTTGGCATGCCTAGGCGTACTTATAATTCAAATTTTATATCAAATAGTCTTCTGAATTTTGTATTTAAACTGCAAAAAGATCTTTTTAAAAATCCTCTCAGGTTTTTCCTACAGGCTCCCGGTATAAAGATTCTGTAGAATCATTACAGATGTACATTGTATTTACATCCTTGGAAAAAAAGAAGAACTGTTTTTTCAACTTGTTACATTTTTCAGTATTAATATTTCTTAACACAATCTTGTCTCTTTCTCTCTCTTTAATCCAAGATGTATGAAAACGCCCTCCGAAATATAATACTCCTGAACTGCATTTGTTTATGGCGAAAGTGTTTTGTTCACTTATGAATGAGTCTGTGTATTTACATCTGCCAAACTGCAATGAAAGAAATGAGTTACTAATACCTGAATGGACATGTAACAAGATCGTAAGCACGAACAAACCCTTTAAAAGCCACAGTCGTATCTTGTTTTTTGTAGTGTTCCTGTTTTGCAATCGTGATAGTTTTCTTGTTCTATTTTTCTTTTCTGTGAATCACTTCTGGTCAGTTCAGTGACTTGTTTCTGTTTTGTTTTGTTTTTTCCTTGAAAAGTTCAAAGATTATGTTGACTATAACGATCAAAGTTATTGTATAAGATCTGTGCTTTGAACTATAAATAGATTTGCACTGTAACCAAGTTTTAAAATGTAGTTTCAATTTGATATGCAATGTGATTACGGTTTTAATTATGAATATTTGACTTCATTATCACGATTTTTGTTTTTCATACTGCTCACCTTTTTTGTCATTGTGTTTGATTCTTGCAAATACATTATGTGCACGCAGTACGCAACGTGGCACGGTCCTGGCTTACGTGTATAACATGCTTTGAACCTTAGCTGTTTAGTTTCAATACTGCAAGAGTAACTCATCGATTGCGCACCATAGCAGCTGTTTGCTCATTTTTCTTTTTCTTTAGTTCTACATCCAACTTTGATTGCAAATCATATGTTTACTGATATTATTTACAAAATAAGACGAAAACCTTCTGACAGCTCATATTTAAGAACTGTCATAGTGCTGATTATCGTGCTTTGAGGCACAGCTACTCTCGATAGTGTTACTATAGCCCAAATAGCAACTTTGTTACTTAGATATATACCAAAACACACACAGACACACACAATTTCATTTTGCTCACGACCCACTGATATCACCGCATGTATTTATATCACAGCGGCCATGTTCCTGAATTCTCAACAATACCTTTTCTACACTAAAATGCTCCCTGACGATGCCTGTTCAAGTAAATAGAGATATAAACACATAAATGAACGTCCACTCTTGATGACTGTTAGGTTTTCCATCATTGCGTTAAGAATGGGAAATCTTTGGCCAAACAGAAGGGTACGTCAATTAATTAATTCATCTTAATCAATATGGGGGAATCGGAGGGAAATAGAGACATTTGCGGATGACATATTCTAAGAATTTTCTTTATGTAATGATATGTTTAGTTCTATAGTTTCCATGACATTTTTGACAGTGTCCTGCTTTGGTGACTATGACTTAAACTGAAGAAATTAACAACGAAGAAAAAATGGACAGAAATTAGTACAGGTGGCCAAGTGTACAGACTGCGAATTTCTTCATTTTCCCAATGGATCAGATAAAAATCAGGTCTTGAAATAAGTCCAATTTTTATTAGTCATGCTTAGGTGGAAACCGTGTCTATGTGGAGAGATAATGTGTCACAGAGGTTACCTTTTGTTGTCAGGAGAGTACATTGTTGGCTAGGTTGCCTATGATTTGTGGTGAGCACCCTTGACAGGTGCTTGCTGGAAAAGTGACTGGTGCCAAATGTGGAGTGCCCAATACTGAGAGATTCGCACTGTTGAGCAGCTGTTATATCACACGTAACTCAGAACATGGAAGAATTTTCTTTGTGTCAGTCATGCCATTATAGTACCATTGCATTGCCTTGTGCAATACTGGTACAAATTTCTCCTTATCAGGATCCATTTCAATTTCATGTAGCCACTTGACAAAATATAATAGCATAGTATGTCATCGCTTTTGTTTTGGTTTTTTTTTTTTTTTTGAAATATTGTTTCTATAACTGCTATTTTTCTAAGAGATTGTGGATTGATCTTACAGTATTGTATACGTCTTACAGTATTGTACACGTTTTGTTATCGAATAAAGGTTGTAAAATTGTAGGACAAGGAGTTCATTGAATTATAATGCTATTATTTGATTGTTATTTTTAATATTGTTGTTTTTCCTCGTTAGAAATGTTTGTACTGTTTTCTTCGTTGATGTCTTACTCTTTTTGACGATAATGATATATGGCTTGATTTTGTTGTTGTTGCTGTTGTTGTTTCCTTTGCTTTTGTTATGATTGCACTTGTTGTTACTGCACTGACCTGTTAACCTATTGGTAAAGTCTCAGGCTTGTCTGTTCTTCAGTATACAGTAGTTTGTGTAGTACCGGTGTGTCATTTGTTTGAGGTTAACACATTACAATGAGAATTGCCTAGAGAAAAGTAGTAGCTAAATCCAACGATGTTACATCAGCGCATTAGGAAGTAGGTCACACGGAATCAAAAAGAATACTCTTTTGAAAATAAAACAGTGAATCACTTGCCCCTCGCACAGTTGATAAGATTATTTTCGTAATATGACTAGCGAGACGTGTAATAATGCTAGGCAATATGCCTGCTTGTCGTCTCAGATTTATTTTATGGACGAGGTTTTTCGCGTTACCTTGAAATTGGTATTGCTGTTTCTTTCTTGTTGTTTTGTTTTGTTTTCTTAGATTGACTGATTATTTTTTTACACTTCTTAAAAAATATCTGTTTTGTACCTTTAAGTGATATTTAGACTTTTGCCGTGCGGATAGCGTTATTCCTTTCCAGTATGTGTGTAGCCCCTGTGCTTGTGTCTGTGCTGTGTGTATAATAGTTTGTCATAGACTACCCATAATAAACTAACACTTGAACAAAATGAAAACTGAGAGAGAATTGTAGGGAGAGTAGTGGAGACATCTCTTTTCTCTCTCCTTGCTGCTGTCTTCTGTCCCGCTTTCCTTCCTCTTCTCCTTGTCGTATCTTACCGGGTTTGACACAATATGGCCGTAATCATGCTGATGTGACTTTAAACCCCAACACAAGCAAACAAACAACCCATTTGTAGCAATGTTGTGTGCGGAATTTTAGATGGATCCGTTCAGCAGTTTTCGAGTTCATAAGCCTATTGTGGGTTTTCTTGCAATTTTAAATATATATATATTTATACTTAACATGCTCAAATTTTGATATTTACCACACCAATTTTTCTTTTCGAACAAGCTCAAGTGACATACGGTGAAGAAAGCATTGATAAATTTAAAAAACCATTTAGGGAAAAGACAGGTGTGATATTTCTTCCGACCATAATATGATGGAGGCTTGTGTTATTGAAACTCACTCTACATGCACAAGTGTTTATTTAAGATTAGAAGCAAACTTTAAAAGAGGACTGCCAACGTTATCACACAATGGTTATCTTTTATTAATTATTCAAGTAGCTTTTCAATTCCAAGAAAGTAGAATTTCTCGGCTTCAGGTGTGTTCCCAGTTTGGCGATAAAAATTGTTTTGAGATGAACTTTGAAATTCGTCCAACGGCGCTTCTGCGTACCTTTTTTTTTCTCCTATTTCCCATTTCATGCAGCAAAGAGTTTATTAACTTCCATAACGTACCACGATACCTCCGAAATATTTGTATTTGCTTTGGTGGAAAAGGCTAGAAGTGGAGCTTCCCTACCCAAAAAGTCAGGGGACGGTTACATAAGGCCCTTATCGTCTATGCAGACTGTTTATTCAGCTTTCAGTCACGAGGACGCCGCAGCGCTCTTTATTTCTAAAATGTCCATCTTCCTTTAGGATTCGAACCCAGGACGTAGCTTTCTCACTAAGGAGCAGATACCTAATCTGTCGGCCACGCCTTCCCCTCCCCCCCCCCCTCAAGCCACCTTCCGCCCCACAAAGTTTCCTCCTGCTACGGATCTAGCTTAAGTCTTATCCATTCCTTCTGAATGACTATATCCTGTCCTTATTTCAGGTCTAAGTCTTGTTAACCTGGTAAACGGAAACAGAGGCAAGCCTTGAGGGGGAAACTTCAACCGCATCCCCTGAAAGCGTCACGCCATGGACTCCACAGTAGGGGCAGATGCCTGTCAAAACTGCTGCCCCAGCGACAAAAGTTACATGTCCACTTACCTGTAAAGTACTGTGGGAGAAGGAGGAAAAAGAGAGAGAGCCGGACAACATGGCAAGTACAGCTCTCAGTCTGGCCTGCCAGCCTCAGTAACAGGATTACGATTATCGGTGGGATGCAATTACAATAAGAGTTTTCAAGACTTTTCAACAGTTGGCACGTCAACATGTAAAATAAATGGAATGCTACATACTACATTGAAAGATTTCCGGAACATACGTAGTTTAAAATAAAATAAAATAAAAGAAAATGAAATGAAAACACTCATTCAAGGGTCTATGTTCTTTTTCATATGGGTATAACTTCAATTACTGCCAGAGAAGCAACAAATATAAGGAATGGAAATATCAGACATAATAATATAGATTTTCTTTTCCATTGGAAGATGAAACTGGAACCAAGAGAGATAACAACACTGATCCGATGCGTTGATTTGGTATCCCAAACTAAACTAAAATGAAACAAATAAAATTAATATAACCAGATGACACGGGCAAATAAACTGAAATTAATTAATTGTATTAATTAAATTAAATCAAATCAAACAAAATAAACTGAAATAAAGCGGTGTCCAATGTTAAATTTAGTTTAAAATGTATGTAATAAAACACGTGTAATATGAAGTTTAGTTTGAAGAATTCAAAGGTCTTTTACTCCCCTCGTTTAATGATGTGGGTGCAATGTCAGACATTGTAGCAGCTGAGGAGGGATGGAAAACCTTTTCGAGGTTACAACCCAACACAACATACGTCACGGTCTATATACGTCTTTCAACCTCCTGATGGAGGTTATTTCGACGGTTCTTTGTTCAAAAAAGAAAGAAAGAAAATCCTGTCTTCATTTTTGAAGGAAAAAATATCTGTCTTAAAAGCTCCTGTCTTCACTTTCATAAAAAGAAAATATTAATAATAATAATTAATCCTGTCTTAAAAAATCCGGTCTTCCCTTTTGAAAAAAAAAAAAAAAAGAAGAAGAAGAAAAAAAAAAACGCCAGCAAACTCCCTTTTCTATTTTTTATTTACCTATTGAAGACGAGTGTTTATTTTGTTTTTTATTTGTTTTCTATTCTATTTCAATATGGCCTCTATTACTATTTCTATTTGCCATATTGTTTGGACTTTAATTGGTCCACGTTTTTATTCCTGCTGTTATTCCTATCCTGTTGTTCTTGGACCGTGTTAAAAGATCCTCCCACGAGGGTCTGAGGTCGTGGGTCCCTCACTATTTTTGTTTGGTATGTACAGGTCCCTATCCTGCCTATCTTCTACTCTACTCTCCCCATTCTGTCTACACAGGGATGAGCCCTTCAGTTTTTATTTCCTATTTCCCTGGTATGCTTATTTCATGACATTCATGATTCAATATTTATTTTGACAACGTTTATTGTATTTACATAATTATATATTGGGGAATCCATAGGTCGAATTCGGGGTATAAGGGTTCTATCTACCACCTCGCGTATCTCGGTGGGCAGAGGACAACGAAAGACTACTTAATACTCAGAATGAGAGAGGGGAAGGGGGGGGGGATAGGTCGGACTACTCGGTGAGCCAGTATTCCACAATAGACCGTGAGGAGATGCTGCAATCCGTTCTCAGCTGATTTCCATGTCGGCGGGGTCTAGAATCACCGTCCAGAAGAGCGCAAAGACTACTCCATCCGGTTTCATATACGATCGTCCATCAGAGACCCCTGGAAATTCGTAGAGTTCTTTCGGTTTTCTTTTCCTTTCTACTCCCTCCTCCCTCCCACCACCAACTACTCGTTTGTCTGTTGTTATTGGTACTTTACTGCCGGCATGGATTTCCTCCTAATCTATCTTCTTCCCTATCCCCCTCTCTCTCTCTCTCTCTCTCTTTATATCCTTCCAAGTTATTTATTTCTTCCCTTCTCCTCTTAATTCTCGTTTTGTTTTTTCTATTTCGTCCCTGTTTAATTAATCGGTCTATCTCCAACCTAGCATCTCCAGTGTTGCTTCATCCTATTTGGCGAGGGTTCTTATTTCTATTTTTATTTTCATTTGTCTATATTGGCATGTTTGCCAAAGTTTTCTATAGTACCCGCTTATGCTTCTCGTCCGCTTTTAGTTTTAAGATATTATGAGGTATGTGAGCTTCTCCCCTGTTCGTCATTACCTTGAGTAGGTCTTCTCTTTCAGCCTTATAGTTGGGACATTCTAGCATTATGTGTGTTAGTTTTTCCGCACTTTTTACATTTAGTGTTATCTGGAGCTCCTATTCTCCCTCTTACTATCTTCTGTGTTATCGGATTATTATTTTTGGTCCATATTTGTGATTTTAACCTGGCTTCTGTGTAATACCGCGGTGCATAGTCCTTTTTATGGACCGTTTCCCATTGATCTTGCCAATCTTTTTTGTATCTTTTCTCTTATCATACTTTTTACTTCTCCTTTTCTGAAGCCCGCATTTATGTCTATGTTGTCCATTTGGCTTTCTGCCGTCTAATAAATAAGTAATGCGTGAGGACGTGCCACAACTTGCCCAGTAATAAATTACCGGAAGAGAAAAACAAAGATGATATTAATAAACCATGGTATAATGAGAATTGGTCATGACGTAATTATAGTAAGGAAATAAGTAAATGGACTTGTCACTCAGTCTGTTTGTCCTCTTATAAGCCTGTCATTATTCTTGTTCAACTCTGTTTTGGGCTATAATCTCTATGCCAGTTACATAGAGAATTATCGCCTATTCTGGATCTACAGTGTAATCTCACGTTTTAACTTGGGTAGTGAGTTTTAAAAAAAAAATATTAAAAAAAAAAAAACACCATCGCTCCGAATTATCATTACCCAAATTAGTTCTGTCGTAATGTTTACAAACTCTCCATAGAACTGACACCACTTTTAGGGAGTGGGAAATTAAAAACACGAACAAACAAACATTAAACATGAGATTCCAGAGATACTTGCATGACAAAACTTGTTGGAAAGCAATTCAACAGGTGTTGCTCGAAAGAAATCTCATTTCTACACTAAACGTCTGTGGGGAAAACCCTAATATCGAGCCTATTTTTTGATAGTGGGTTAAGATAAAGCAAAGACATTCAAAAACAATTCACTCATGAGCCTTTATGATTAAAGAAATGAGAAAGCTGCTTCACTAGGTTAAAGCTGAAGAACGACATTATGAGAAGAGCCCTTTAGCTGGAGCAGCCACCTGGGCCGCATACTTGAGTACGCAGGACCTTTTTGGAAACTCTGGCATTCCATCTGGCGGTCTCTCTCCCAATGCTGACTGATCAACTTGACAGAGAATTTTTTTTTTTTCCTCCAAATTTTTTCATGCTGGATCACGTTTTCTTACATTCCAGGATCCATTTGGTGGTGTTTTCCATTTAGTTTCTGGTCTCCGTGCTCCATGACGCAAAGCTACGATGACCATTGAAGCAGGAGCTCATGGTGAAGGTGGGACAATCGTGAACTAGCGGCAGAACTACCGTGTGCGCTCCATTAGCCAGGACCATATTGACACAAGGTATTACCTGCCCGTACGCCGGGACCGGGCCTCCCGACCCCCAGGCCATTCCAAATATTTCCTTAACGTTTTATTGCGATTTGGTCCATATTAAACGGACAATTGTCCGTGCCCATTGTCGGGAGCCAGTGGGCCCAAAGAGCCGTTGTCACAAATGGCGGTGGTAACAAATGTGAGCACGTCAACATTTCCACAGCGGCACGCACACACCGGACGTTCCAGAGAGCAGGAGAGTGTTGCAGTCAGAAACACTAGTAGCCCAAAATGCATCAATATTATGAGCCATGTTGTCGACAGTGTATCAATATTTTCAACGTTTTCAACACAATCACATGATTATTGATGTAAATGGCACCAGTAGGTTCTATATTTGAGCAAGTCGGCGAGAGAAAAGTTTATTTTGAAAGGGTGATACACATTTCATGTTTGTGCACCGCCTACTGCCCGCTTTGGTTAGTCAGTCGGACTTCATTGCCAAAACAAAACTATCCTGTTTATAAACGGGGTACCACTGAAGGAAGACAATTATATGCTGCCATTGAAGGCTTAATTTAGGGCTATGTAATGCTGACTTTACTCTACATCGGACCTTTTGTTCTCTCTCTCTTCTGTTCCGTTTTTCCCCGGTTTCTTAGGCGCTCGTGTACATCTGGTGCAACGTACAGCACACTGTCACAAACACATGCCGACACAGATACTGACAAACCTATGCCTACACGGATAATGGCAAACACATGCCTACACGGACACTGGCAAACACATGCCTACACAGACACTGACAAACCTATGCCTACACGGATACTGACAAACATATGCCTACACGGACACTGACAAGCATATACCTACACGGACACTGACAAACATATGCCTACACGGACACTGACAAGCATATGCCTACACGGACACTGACAAACATATGCCTACACGGACACTGACAAACCTATGCCTACACGGACACTGACAAACACATGCCTACACGGACACTGACAAACACATGCCTACACGGACACTGACAAACACATGCCTACACGGACACTGGCTATGAAACTCATGCACCCTTGAATAACTTGACATTTTAAATCGGAATAATGGAGTTTAGCTCACTTCCATTTAAATTCATTGTTTAATGTTTAATATAGAGCACAAAATGCATCTAATTTTATATACAGCACATACCACAGAAATCAACAATCACTCAAGATTGGTGGATGATCATAATAGAATGCATTCTAGTCCACTATATTTTAAATATTTGTTAATGTCTTACTAAGGGAAGGGGGGGGCGAGGGGTGGAAATGAGGTTTTTGCTTTAAAAAATGTTTTGGAGCTTTGGTTTGCTCTTAAAAGTTATGCCTTTTGCGAGTATATATAATATGATGTAAACAAGCTGATATGACCATTCTAGGGTCTTAAAAGGCTGGTCATTCAATGGTTGACCAATGCCTCTAACATGCATACACTGGCTCAGCCGGGGCTCGATATCCAGTGACAGATCGCCAATATTTCGATTTATAAGGGCAAATAACTACCTCTGAAGTGAGTGATCAATGCTAAAGACACAACCAAACTCAATACTATGTTAAAATGAAAGATTTAGAAGAACCAACTAAGTTCGTACATTTGGCCGGTGATACCAACTTATTCACTGTTTGCTATTTTAGATTCTTCATATTGTTATTTGCTTTTGTTTGTATGCGCATGTATTTGTGTGTGTGTGTGTGTGTGTGTGTGTGCGTGCGTGTGTGTGTGCGTGTGTGCGCGCGTGTGTGTGTGTGTGTGTGTGTGTGTGTGTGTGTGTGTGTGTGTGTGTGTGTGTGTGTGTGTGTG
>JBCAUA010821024.1:0-29185 GCA_038406235.1 Peronia verruculata
ACGAAAACTTCAGGCCGGACATTCAAAAGATAAGAAGTGACCGTCTTGTGGAATTTCGATACTAATTGTTACACTAGTGCCAGGTCTCAGAGCAAAGAGTTGACACTTTGTGCTTGACAGCACGAGACCCAGTGGCAGAGTTTCAACTGTATGTTACTCTGAAGGAAATAGAAAAGTTATTTCCCACAATGTTTGGCCCCAAAATTGCAACAAGATTCTTGCACAGCGCATTATTTGTTTTTGTTGGTTTCAAGGAATGGACTAGTACGGCATTTCATGTGTCTCCAGCTGAAACCGAATCGCCAGGGAGCACAAGAGAGAAATAAAGTGGAATCATTTATATTTCTTTCAATAAAATATGAGGAGATGTGATGACCTGAAAGCTTTATTATAAAAGATTCTACATGATTGCAAGGAAGGAATTGAACATTGCATGAACACTTTGCTGTCCATCTTTCCGGCCTGAACGCACTTTTTTAACTTATAACTGACGGTGATAGGCCCGAAGGTGAGGAATGAAAAATATTTTACCCATGTCTATAACGTTTTCTTTAAATTTCATGGCTGTAAATCTGTCATAACAACAGCATATTATTGTTGTTTATGTGCTTTCATTGCTGTTGTAGTTATTTATAGTTCGGCAAGCATTTTTCATGAGACAGATTGATTACAGATAGGCCTAGACATGTGGGAGGTTTTATTCAACTTTCAACTTTTCAACAATGACATCACTTTGTTCAAAGTACATGTAGAAACATTGATATCCTGTTGTTAGTAAGAAAAGCAGAAATCTCAGGATCCTGGTAGTTGAGGTGGCCCAGTCAGCGAACTGAATCCTCACCAACACACTGCTTCGGCCCAGCCTTCCTGTGAGTGTGAGACGGGCGGATGAATAAGGCCAAAATTCATCCAATCGGTCGGGTCCTGTCTTCCGCAGCGGAGCAGACCTTTGGTGGGCGCTGCGTTTGGGTCAAACTGTTCCAGCCAACATTACTCTGCCGTCTTTCAGAACTACAATGCCACTGCCGAGAAAGGGAGGATCGAATTCACGACCCCTTTGTCCTTCCTTTACAACGACGATTTCTCCATGGACAAGCTGCAGTGAGAGACCAGCTGATCCTCAACCGCCTGTGTCTGGGTCACTCTCACTTTTCTTCTCAGAAGAGAAATGCCCCAACAGTATATGGTCTGTCACTGTCAACTGACAGTCACACGTAAATCCCAAACGACTGCACCAAATTCAGAGACACTCGAGAAGCCAACTTTCGATCCATCTCTGAAGGACCTATTTAACAAAACGAAGCCGCAAGCCATCCTGAGCTTTTTACACCCAGTTGGTCACATCACTTCGTAAAAGACTGATTGATAAGCATGCCGCGATCCCCACGGAGCGGAGCAAATTGTCTATATCACTCTTTTTACTTTTGCTGTACAATATTTGTTATCCCTTTATAACTTATGATCCGGGCTACATCTTATATTATAACGATCAGCCTTTTACTGTCTAAATGCACCCACCGTATAAGGAACAATATAATAATAATATTAATAAAGGGCATTTATAAAGCGCCTCATCCCATAGGGCTCGAACCGCTATACAGAGCCAAAATGTTTAGCAGCCACACATGAAATATGCCTGAAAACAAACAGGGGCAATAACATACGTACATATTTACAACATGGTATACAGAAGACTCGAAGAAACATGCTCACATACATAATCCTGCAATACAATTCAAACGCATATATGTAAGTCTGTAAACATGACTGACAGCCCTCTCGCGGGCAAGACTTGAAAACATTATTCACAGATACATGTACTTGCTGAACAGGTACGTTTTTAACTGTCGTTTAAAAGTTTCTAGGCTTGAACAATTGCAAATGCCTGCAGGCAATGTATTCCAGATTAAAGGCCCTGCATATGAGAATGTTCTGTCATCATATTTTTCCTTACGGGAACGAGGAATAGAGAAGTGGTTAAGACTCTTAGATCTCAAATTTCTGGACGGTACATAAAGGCACAATAGATCTGCTAGATAAGCTGGCGCGGTAGACTTGTGAGCGCAAAAACAGAAAGTTGCCTCATTGTATTCAATCCTGGTTCTTATAGGCAACCAATGCAATGATCTGAGTAAAGGAGTGATGTGGTGGTACCTCGAGGTTCTAAAAGCTAATCGGGTTGCATTGTTTTGCACCCTTTGATGTTTAACAAACTTATCGTCCTGCAGCCCCGTTTAGAAGAGAGTTGCAATAATCTAAACGCGACAGTATAAAGGTATAAAGGACGGTTTTCATAGCAGTATCATTGAAATAGGGTGCCAGATGACTTATTCTTCTCAGTTCAGCATAGCATGTTCTAATCAACTGATTAATTTGATATTTCATAGATAATGTCTTATCTAAAACAATACCTAGATTTCTAGCCTTGTCAGAGAAAATGATTTCAGAGTCACCCGCTGAAATGACTGCCAGGGACACATAATTGAAAACAAAATTTTGGACACTTCATTTAACATACACTGATAGCAATTTAAGCAATCTGCTTCACTGCAATAGAAAAGACATAAAATAAACAAAATTACAAATTAATTTCTCTGTAAATAAATTGTGAGTAACTATCTCCCATTAGGTACTTTTGCTTCTGGAGATAAAATTCCCTTTTTTTTTTTTTTTTCATTTTATCCTTTTCTGAGAGCAGTCTGATGTGTTACTTTGTAAAATTTCACAATACAGCAGAATTCTCAAAGGTCAACGTCTCGGTACAAAGAAAAAGTGTTAACTTTAAGCAAGGCTGACATTATCAGTTTTCAGGGGACACAATCTTTGGTAGGCATGGAGAGTGAACATAATATATTTGGTACAAAATGTATTGTTATATCCTTAGGCCCTCATCTCCAGGCTAATAAAAACAAAAAAAAAAAAACACAGCTTCCCCTTCTTACTCTAATCTAATAGCACATAATAGTATTTTGCCTTGATTCAACATCTTTAAGAAGTTCAACTTTGTATCCAGATTGAGAACGCTGTTCTTTTTCTCTGACATTCTGATCATGGAGTTAAGCAAAAGTTGACCAGATCTAGTCATGATGAGCACAAAATGTAGGAGTAGGAGTGAGCGTGATCAAAAGATGTGATCGCACGTAATGCCGATTTACACTGACTTCGTGTTTGTGTGTGTGAACAATTTGGGCTAAAACAGTGGAGAGTGGGTAGGCCCTTGTGTATCCATCCCAGTGGGAGGCAAACGAAAAGCTCAATATGGGACTGTGTGCCACTCAGACCCGTAGTGCTGTTGATCTAGTTTGTGTGTGTGTGTATCCAGGCGATCAGTGGTCTGGGTGTGTGTGTCCATGGGCTGCCCAATGCGTGTGAGATGGGCAAAGAGAGCTAAGTGTAGAGCTGCTGCGTGTGAGTGTGTTTGTGTATCCTGTCAACACGGGACAGATGAAGTGAGCTGAGCATCTTCTCACATAGTGATAGGCCCACAGGCTACAGTATAATGCGTCGTAATAAGATGTCACTCTAACTTTTTTTTTCTTTGTCCTCACAATGTATGACTGCAGTAGGCCAGCATGGGCCATTTGGAGTTGAATTTAAGCAAATTCATCTCTGAAGGTGTTGACATTATCAGAAACAAAGCTAGTGAAATATAAAAAAGGGACAAAAAATGGGACTGCTGGGATAGGCTGGTTTTAACAGAGAATTTACTTTAACAAGTTGACTTCTCACATATTCAACGGTATATCTATGAGACAAGCTCAATAAGTCAATTTATCAGATTTAACCAAACAAGCTAGGATTTTATTTCCTGTGATGACACACTAGGGACTCCTCCCGATTTGTGGTAGATCTAGTCTAAGTAATCTTGTTAGTGTTCCACCAGTAACGGCAGTATATATGAGAGCTGCGTGAAGAAGCTCTTAATAACACTCATCACCATAGAAGCCCCATTCCTTACTAACCTGTCGTCAGACATAGAATATGAACCTGGGAGATGCCCGACAACCGTATCAGAGTCGGTGAGAAGAACATACATTCATCATCTGGATGGGCCGTTATTATAAGAGCAAGTCCACCGTAATGATCTTTTTTGTCACAATTTATTACTTTCAAATATACCAATAAATATAATGTGAAACATGTTAGCATATAGCCCATCGACGCTAGCTTTAGAGCAAAGAATGCTTGATCTAGGTTTACTGTAGGATCCATCGGCCTGAACAGAAGGAGGCTGACATATTAGTTGTATACCTATTTGGAATAGTATATTTGTCGTAAAATATGATTTCGGGCTTTACTCATATCGATAGCCTGAGATATATCCAGTAAATTACAAATGCTTATTAAACAGTGTGACTTCACTCATTTTAATTATTCTCAACCCAGCTGCAATTTGGCACACTTTGTTGTCATTGTGGAATCTGCAAACAACGAAGTCGTAAATAACAGGAAACAAATGTGGCTTCCTAGCAACGGCGTACACCATCATTCTGTGTGTGTGTCTTTCCTCGGGGTGTTATATAGGGTACTTCAGTAAATAAAATGGCTGATGCCGAAGATCAGCAGCCCACTAACGGGGCAAAAACAACTGCAGAGGACGGTAAGTAATTTGTGTGCGTGTGTGTAGAATGGTGAAGATCTTCATAATGTGTGTTTCTTGTCGCATTGTCGAAATGAAATCTAGCTCTAGATCAAGATCAGCATTAAATTGAAACTCTCAGATGTAGATCTAGATCTAGATCCACACATGAAGCAAACTTTTTTCTTTTACTGAGAAAAGTTGTGGAATTGCATCTTTTCTGTATATATGTCACTTGGCTCCTTGGAATTCCTGATAATTTTATAACTGAGGATGTATATTTGCATTGCCAAAAATTAGTTAATGACATTCTCAAAAGTACAAGAGTCTAGTCATTTAAAATGTCAGATCTAGTTCACTCTTGGTGTAAACATAAATTCAGTCTTTATCTACACACATAAATACATATCTACATAAATGTGGCTTTGTTACATATATTCATAAGTATGATTGTACACAAATAATTGTGATTATACCACTTGACACTTGTTTTGTCTTATAATTATGCAGATTCAACAAATACATCATTTAAGTGAAGATACAAGATTTTTTTCCTTGCTTCCAGTGTCAAAATTAATGTATTACTGGTTAACAACATGATGCATTTACAACCACTATTTATGTCTAAACTTCAAGATTTTTTAAACCAGTCACACATCATAATTTTTTTATCATACATCAATTTAACTAAGTAATTATATACTAATCAGCTTATCTTGCTGTTTCCAGTGTTTGATGATTACCGTATCCAATCAATTATTTCACTTCATTTGCTATGGACTCTATTTGTTGTATTATTTCTTACAAATAATTTTTTCTGTAGATCAAGGTGAGGTTCAGACTGATCAGAATCAGTCTGCTGTAGATGCAGTAGCTGATGAGGAAGTGGAGACAGGTGATGGTGACAAAAATGTTGATGAAGAAAATGCTGAACAACCTGAAGCAGAACAAGACAATGCTGAACAAGATAACCTTGAACAAGGTGATGGTCAACAAGGCGATGATGAACAAACTGCTGAGCAAGAAGAAGATGGTGGGGCCGATAAAGAAGAGGAAGAGAGAGGTGAAAATAAAGATGGACAAGGAGAAGAGGGAACTGAAGAAGTTGAAGGAGATGGAGTGGGAGAAAGTGAAGCACAAGGTACGTCTTGGCACTTCCACTTGAAATTTAATCACAGAAATCTATGAAATAAGGGGTACATTTTGTGTGTCACACTTTTTGACAAGAATGAAATTGTGTTAACAGTGATTGGAGTTTTTAAATAACATTTCATTCAATAGGGCACTTGCATGAGCTTAGTTGCTGTAGAAAATTTTTCACATATTATAACAAATGTTTGATGCATGTCATGGAATTAAGATTTTTTTATTATCATTTTTTTTAATTGTGTGCTTAATATGTAGTGATGATTATTATAATAGTTATGATCAACTAGCTATACTGTCTTAGAGCAACAGCTATTTCCCAGAGGCAGAGAATGGAACACAGAAGAAACAAACAAAAAAATCAAACATTCCAAAATAATTTGATGCTGAAAGTAGTCTTTTATTCTTTTTTTTTTTTTTATTAGTTCATTGTAAGTTTCTGAACAGTTTAATTAATGTCTATAAAGCCATTTAAAAATCATGTTATCTGCTGATACATTTAATCAAATATTATCACATTGAGCTTGTTTGTAATTTATGTAGGATAAAAACTGGTATTAGACAATCTGAGTTCAAAATTTAATTACAAACTGGCTTTGACCCAAAAATTCTATGAGAAATTCAATGGGTTTTATGTAACATTTTCTAAAAGTTTTATTCCAACTATGCTCAAGAAGACATTGTTGAAGTTGGGGGGTGGTATTCATAGCTATCGAAAGTACTTTTTAAAATTGGTTACAACTTTGTGAGCATTTTTAATTTTATTGATGAAAAATTATTGACAAATTATATTATCTGCTAATGCAACGAATCAAATATCATCACATTTATACGTTCTCCATTACCACATGTATGAAATGCATCAGTTTGACATTATGGCTCTCTCTATGACAATTTTTGTACTTATATTTTCTCTGAATAATAGAAGTATGCACAAACATTTTTCCTACCTGTTCGGCATGCATGTTGTTCCCTACCTAAATTGTCTCCAAGTTCTACCACTGTTGGAATTAAATGGCCGTCCAAAAATGGGTATCTAATGTTTGATTTTGGATTGTTTAAATAACTATATTTGATTTTCTTGGCTGGAGAAGACAGGGAGGAAGAAATGGATGTCCAAGAGGAGGAAAATGAACAGAAGAATACTGAGAAATATGAAGAGGAAACATCAGAGAGAACTGGCATAGAGGAAAGTGTACAAGAACAAGATGGAGCGGAGGTGGAAGACGAAAGCAAAGAGAAAAACTTAAAGGAGGAAGAAGATGTAAAAGAAGAAGAAATGCAAGAGGAGGATGGTGAGAGAGCAGGCAGTCAAGTTCAAGTTTCTGAAGAACAAGATGAAAATGTTGCACAAGATAAACAAGAGGAAGAAAATCTGGAAGCAGAGACAGAGAAAACAGTAGCACAAAATGAAGCTGAAGTTGAACAAGATGATGATGGAGAGCATGAACAAATAGCTCAAGAAGAGTATGCTGGAGACCAGGCAGAAGTGTCAGAGCAAGAAGAAAGCAAAGAAGAGGAGGCCAAAGATGAGGGAAAAAAAGATGATCAAGAACATGAGAAAGAACTTGTGGATACCGAAGCAGCAGAAAATCTCTCTCCAACACAAGGTCTCAAAACTGCAGAAAAACAAGGTAGTTATTGCAATATAATACCATAAATGAGAAATGACTGATTTTCAACCATTAGGCCTACAGAAAAATCTTCTTATTTCCAATGAGACCAATGATTTGTACTTTAAAGAGTTGTTTTAAGTGATTCAAAGCAAAACAAAAAATTATCACTGTATGTACAATTGAGAAAGACAGTTTAAACTTCAAAGATTTATGTCATTAATTCTAGTATACTGAGGGGAGCCATAATAATAAAATCTCAATAGAATTTTGTCTAAAATGTAACAGTAGTCTACAAATGGATTTGTTGTGTTTGTGCTCATTATCACCTTCAAAGCAAAACACTGAGAAGGAAACTGGATGCTATGAAATCCTTTTTTTTTACAGTAGAAGCAAGAGAGACTGAAGAAACTGAGGCACAAGAGAAGGAAGCTGGTAATTAGTTCTATGCAGCAGATTGCTGATTATAAAAAAATATACCAAAAAATTATATCTGGCTTGGCGTAGAAAACAAATTTGTACTATCTGTAGATATAATATGAATTTATCATAACATCTATACTTTATAACAGACAGCAAATGATATAACCCTTCTGTCATCGTATCTTGCCTGTATGATATAATGCCAGTTATATTTATTTTTGCCATTTTAATGACTTTACACTTTTTTAATAAATGATTGCTTCATCTGTCTTTCCTCATGACCATTTGTATTGACTGACATATATAATTTCATCATGTATTGAACATTTTCTGGCAATTATTATAAATAACCATTGTTCACTGAGAAATATATTTTTTTCACTAACATTTGTATTTTTTAACATTAATTTCTGTATACTGTTTGTGTTTAACTATAGTATCCACTGCTAGACATGTAATTTACCTCCTTACATATATGTCTTATCTGATTTGTATTCATCACACCAATATCTTTGAGCAGTTTTCATTGATCAATCTTCTTGCTTTAACAGATGACAAAAACAGTGCTAGACATTTTAGTATACATGTATATATAGAGTGGACAACAAATTCATCACTGCATAATATACATGCAACCATGACTCTATTTTTATTACTTGCACAGATGTACATACAGACAAAGAAACACATGTGCACAAAAGACCACTATACGTGGCATATTTCCTAATATTCATAATTGATACTTTTTCTTTTATTTATACAGTTTAAAGTAATCTGACATGTCTAATAAAAAACATTGTGTATTCCTATGCAATTCAATGACGTTATTTGCTCTGTGCTCCTTACTTTCCTCTTTCTGATTAAACCAACCCCACTGCTACAAACAATGGAAGTATAAATAATTACCACCATACAAACTGTAGCTCATAGACTGTTTTTACAGTGTTAAGATTGTTAGAATTTTTGTCTCTTCACTGCATAGCTTAAACAAAAATGCGTGATGCTGCAAAATTAATTTCTAAGAAGAATGAGATTAATCATGAATTTGTCATTTATTTCATTGCTCTGGATGAAGTGAAATTTCATATTTATAATACTCAGTCAGAGGAATTTTCTTGTCTCATTTTAGAGAGGAAGATTCTGTAGCTTGTATTTTGATTGTGATGAAATCTTTTAATTATCATATATTTTTAAAAGGTTATGCTGTGAGATATAGATCGAGGATTCTCTTTCTTAGTATACTAGAAAAGTATAAGACACATCATAATATCTTCATATCACAACATCACAACAGACTTGCTTAAATAGGCTGCTAGTTATTTTTTTTCTTATTTCTTCTTCTTGGTGTTTGTTACACAGTTAACAAAAAACATAATGTTGGTAGTGGTAAGACTGTGATATGCTTTATATTACTATATGTATCATTGTAGACTCCTCAGGGTAGTAAAAATAAGGCATGTTAGTAAACAGACATTATTATTCAGCATAATGATTCTGTGTTGGAGTCATTATTCAACATAATGATTCTATGTGGGAGTCGTCATTCAGTATACTCATTCTACATGGGAATCATTATTCATTATAATCATTCTCTGTGGGAGTAATTATTCAGTATGCACATTCTCTGCAGAGTCATTTTTCATCATAATCATTCTTTCATCATTTTGTATGCTTACATTTTTTAAATCATTCCACTGAATAGTAAACATATAAAGAAACTGAAATAGACTAGGCCTATTTATGAACATTTAGTTATTGTTCCCAATACATCAGGAATGAAGTGTAGTTAAGATATGGATTAGCCGGTTATTATCTTCATTACAACTAGCTCACTTTACAGTACATGTTGATAGTTTTTAATATTGGACTTTCTGCAAAAGTACCAGCTTATGACTGAAGGGTCAGCATATGTCTCAATTCATTTCAGCTCATTGTTTTAATTTCTCGCAGATTTTGGTTGCCTTAAATCAGTAGGGATGATATACATTTTAATGTCAGTTTACACCTACAATTAATAACTGAAAGAATTAGAATGGTAGATATATCCAATTATGCTAGAACAAACAATTTTCTCAAATCACATGTATCATATATTATTATGTACTCAGGTATTTTTTTCATCCGGCTACAGCATTACAGAAAACACTTTTTTATTTGTTTTTCACAGAAGTTCAAGCTGCTGAAGAAGAAACAGGAACAGTTCCTGACTCAGAAGATCAGGCAAGTTACATTAGTGTTATCATATGAGTTATTCTTTCAGTATCATTTGTCATTAACAACAGACTCTTCTGAGCAAATTTAAATTCATGCAAGAACTGTTATGATCATTATAAAAGCATGTTTTACCATGTATTTGTCACATCATTTATATTGTGGGTTTCATCACATTTGTTCCTGTAGTCATAAGTATTGTTCCAGTTGGTTTTCAACTCTGTTGGTCTAATCTTGAGAAATTTCATAGTTTTTCAGTATACATACATGTATATCACACATAATCTAGAATCCAGTTTGAAAGATACCAATCAGGATTAGATTCTGTTTAAATCCCTGTTAGTAATCAGCACATAACTGCAAAGCTGTTACATATTTTCTATATGTCTTTGAATTAGATACTGAACAAAATGAGGAAGAGGGGGGAATTTGATGGTTCACTATGTACAACTGAGTATGTCTGATTCTAGTGTGTTGACACTAGTCAGTGTAATACAATGTTTTACTGTTGAATGCAGAGGGAGAAAGCAGCTGAGGAGCCGACTGGCACTGAACTGATAAATGAACAACCAGAAGGGGATGATGTGACTCAAGCTGCGGGATATACACAAGAAGACACAGAACAGACACAAACGATGATGAAGTCAAAGGTAAATTAGAAATTGTCATGTAACCACTCGGTAGTTACCACTTAGTATCTGAAGAAAGAATGTCATCTATCAATATGTAGAGTTACATGTAGGTTATTGGTGTGGAAGTAGAGAGGCTGATACATATGGAGTGAAGAAGATGAGGTTGATGTCTAGGATATTTTTGTTTATATTAAATCTTAGTTCTTTCTGTGTATTTTTGTTTTTATCATTAGAGAAATTGGAAAGTAATGAAGAGTCTTCATTGCTTAGTGACCTGAAGTTTGATTAATTGGGTTGCAATTTTAATTTTGCTTTTTATATGGTCTATTCACAATTTTATGTTTATGCCTTCCAGGAGGAGTCTGATCTGAATATTAATTCAGGTAGGACATTTAACTCACATAAGTATTTTGTTTGGGTAGTTTAAATGACAGTATTTAAAAAGCATTAAGAGAAAGATATGTAAATGTTACTGTTAACAAAAATGTACACTGTTAAACAAAAATGTACCATTCATAGGCCCTACTTTGACATACAGCTTATGTGCAAACAAGCTCAAGATGTGGATTGTGTCCTTGTAGAATTTTGGTATCAGTTGCATTCTAGTGAAATTCTGTTTTGTAATTGTGAAATATGATGTCGATAACGTGAACCTAGTGGAGTAATTTATTGTCTTGTCAATTATATATCATTAATAGATGTTCACTTAATCTTATCAGCAAAAATTATTTTTCTCATGTAGATCGTTCAGTTTCACATTTCATTACTTCAGTATTTATGTTTCTAACAAAATTTTTTTTCTCCTTGTTTTTCAACAAACAGCTGCAAGTGTGAGTATAATTTCTTTTGTTCTTATGAACTTTTTACATTGTGCAATTTTTATAGATAAGTGTGTATGAAAGAGAATATATTTGTACGCTCCTTGACGTGTACATAAAATATTGATATTTATACAGACAATTTTGTAATCAATATGCCAAAGCCAGGTTCCAATTTTGTTCCTGCAATTGTGTTTTCACTTAATTGAATTTCCATGAATCTGATGTAAGAATTTGATATTATTTCTTGAAAAAAACAAAAAACAGTAATAGTTCAGTAGTGAGAGTGGAAAATTATCTGGTTAATTTCTTATAACTGTCAATATGGACCTGTATATATTCTCATACGATAATAAGCAATGATAGTTGCAAAGTGTCATTTGACAACACATGGATCTGAAACATTTAAGAGTGAAAACGTTTAAAGTATCTTTTACCTGCAGATACTTGGTAAATTTGCATTGAAAAATATCTTGTAAAATGTCAAGAGAGCATTAAATATAGAGTGTTAGTGTTACAAAGAAAGGGATCAGTTTGCACTGAGAGATATCCGTTATATTAGCTATCCACATATTTTTCTGTGACAAACTAAAAGTGAAAGTTGTCATTTGGAAAAACATAAAACATATAAAATAACTGTGTCACATTATACATACCCAGACCACAGATGAGTCACAAGTACCACCACCACCCCATCTTCCAAGCATGAACAGATCTCACTTGGATATAACAGGACAGATGTCCACCTCTGCACTGGTGAGATCCCCAAATTACACATTGAAACAAAACATTATCCTTTTTTCTTCTTATTATTATTTATAGCTACAAATGTTTTTTTGTTACAGAAAGATTGAGCTGCTAAATATATTCCATTTATTTATGTACAGCTTAAAAGGCAACTATTTAGTTTCACTACGCATACAAATTAGATTTATTCATCTTTTCATAAAAGATGATATCCTCACAACGATGAAAAATTAACTGCAGCCACTGATTAGCATTCTGTGCATCACAATAATTTGAAATCCTCATCCATCTATTCAAATCTTAATCCTTCTTGTTGAGACTGAAGGACATTTTATTGTTGAATTTTCTCCAGAAAAGTATGGCTTAATATGTGGAGAATGGAGATGAAAATAATTTATTTTCAATTATATTAAAGTAGTCAGACATCTGTGAAGGAGAAAGTATTTATTTCAGATAAATAATATTTGCTAAGTTGGTTAAATGTCATGATTAATATTTGGCACAACTGATTTTTCCCAGAACATTGTGTGGTCCTTTGGTCTGAACAGAAATGTCCCAGTGCTGAACTTGAGTGATGGGATCCGTTCTGCCATTATGTATCCTTGTGCACATGTTGGTATCATGTATGATTACAAGAACAACAAACAACATATTCTCCAAGCTCATGTAAGAAATTATATTGTCATTTGAATTTGATGTGTGTATATTTGCTTATGGACACTGCTTAGAGTTCATATATAATTTTGTAATGAATCAAGAGATTTTTTTTATAGACATGCAGATACTTTATGCTGCTTCCTATTGATAAGATGTCATTTTGTTTTGTGAATTTAGGGGAAAATTTATCAGATGAAATACAGCAATTGAAAGGGCTCCAGTCATTTTATAGTTAATTAGATGTGTTTTTTTTTTTTTTTTCTGACATATTATAGCATTTACATGCCAGAAATGCCAGAAAATGTTGCTTTTTTTTTTTTGTATAACACAGTGCTGAGAATAACAAGATATCTTCAGTTAATTTCATACATTAACTGTCCACAGTTGAATCCAATCACCTGTTCAGCCATATCACAAGACAAAAGGTGGCTGGTGACAGGCGATGTGGGACCAGATGCTATGGTCAACATCTGGGATACTTATACAGGGTAAGATGTTTCTTTGATGAGACTGAACTTATAGCTTTACAAGGCATGGTCAACAGTAGTATCACATTCCAAGTTATGCTTCATGCTCAATACATTGCAATCAAACTGCATTGACTTTGTGTGATGCCATTTATGATGTAGATTGTCATGAATGTAACACTACTGTAACTTAATTAAGCGAGTTAAATTGTTCTTTATTGTATTTGGTATCTACTTTGTATTTTCTTCATCACTGATCCATTGTATTTATCACAGAAAGATTGAAAAAAGTTAACTACAAATTACAATTTGTTAAATACTGTGGAATTTTGTACATACCTGTGTTTTTTTGTTTTTTTTTTATGATAAAGGGCATGTTTGATACAGAACTGAAAGCCATCTGATTTGAGAGGCAAAATATGAAAGAAATTCTGTTGATATAGACATTCCTTCATATGTGGTCTTTGTTTCCCCAGTACACCCATACAGACCATGTTTGATCCAAATCCTCAAGGTGGTGTTGTAGCTGTGGCTTTCACACCAGATTCAAGATACCTTGCCACATTAAGTGCTTTGCCAGTACAGGTAACCTATTGTTATAATCATAACCCATTTAGGAGAGATAAGAGGCATGCACCTGCACCATGTGCTGCTGGTGAAAAAGTTTGAATGTTCCATTAAGTGCATATGACTGAAGATAAAGTTGAATTTATTGCAAGCAGTTGATTTTTTTCTATGAGTTTTCTTAACTCACTTAAAAAGGAATTTGGCAACTTCTGTTATTTTAGAATCAGTGTGACTATCATCATCATTGACATATCTTGCAGCATAGCAGTTGTGATTTGAATCTTTCAGATTCTGTATTTGTATTTTTCAAAGAATGTTGTGTCACTCTTCCCCTGTTGAGCAACCTCATCCTTGAGATTTATTTCCTGCCGAACATTGGCAGAAATCTACAGGTTGCCCTGTAGGCCAGGGGACTTACCTGTGTTTGTTCTTTCTGTCTTCATTTCTTTTATCTCTAAGAATGAGATTGGATGAGGGGTGGGACCCTTTAATAGAGGGAATGGGATAAGATATAGAGCTCTCTTCACACTGTGAATTTTAAAAATATATCCTGAAATATTTGCACAGCTGGTAAGATGCACAGCCTGAAGAGGGATTTTTTTTATGAAGTTTGAAGACTCTTGTCTGTTCAAACTACAGTGTGATATTGCATAGAGTTTTCTACCATGTAACAAAAACTTATGTTAAATATGTTCAGTTGCATTTTTCATCTTTGAATCCTAGACAATAACATTTCCCCTAAAATGTTCTCCTGGGTGTTGTTTACGTTTAAGTAACAGACTTAATTAACTGAGATTCCTGAGTCTGATTTTAGACTCAGAAAATTCAACATAATTAGACTGCCATTATTTCTTGTACCTAAGTTTCTAATTCATATCACTGATTACCAGTACATTTGGTTACTCAAAGGGTGCAGCATGGCTCTGATGACGTGAATATGGCATTAAATGTAAATGGTTACATCTCTGTACAATAGATACATATTTGTACAAAACACTTTTGATTGCTAGCATAGTGAAACTTGAAATGTGGAACATGCTCCCACTATACCAGTTATATGAATAAAGGTGCAAATATATATCTTCTGAGTTTGAGATCAATTTGGATATTTTTAGACACTGGCGATTTGGGACTGGACAGTGGATGGTGATGTTCCCATTTGTTCAGCTGATCTAAAATCGGAATTTGGAGTTCAGAACTATATTGAGTTTGATCATACAGACATCCATCATATGGCAACCAACAGTGAAACACAGGTTCTTTTTTACCACTGGGTAAGTTAATCCTCTCATAAAATAGAAATTGGCATCATATTTTGATCTGCATCAGTCAAAAATGTCAAAATCAGATATTGGTACAGATAAACATTAAATTTTACTTATTCTTCTTATAAAACAGAAAAGAAAATAGATATTACCAGAAGTAGCAATCATTAAAAAAACAAAATCTCCTGTTATTCACTGAGAGAAGAATATAATAGGGCATGGGAACGGCAAAAATGATTCAGTGGATCTTTTCTGTAATTAGAGAATTAAGCATGGATGCAAAACGGGGCTGACCATGAATATGTTGAACTGATAATGAGTGTGAAAATGGTTTATAAAGTTTTTAATAATCTCCTATTGCAGAGGAAAAAAATACAAGAAATTTAAGAGAAATGACATTAGCAAATCTACTGCTGCACCAGGATTTTTTTCCTGTCAACAATCTTTTTGACAAGCTGTTTAAATTAATTCCTGAGGGGAAAAGCTGAGTGTGGCAGGTGATCTTTCAGCATTAGTCAGTGTCAAATGATTTGGGCTTGACTGTGAATTTAAAATTTCAAGGATAAGTTCCAGATGCAATGGGGAATCTTTCTGGTAAAACCTTTGCTGCAACATATTTTCATCCTTGTCATATCAGTTTTGTAATTTTTATGAATGTTCTGTTTGACCTACAGGAAGAAAATCTGATGAAGTATTTTGCTCCACCACTCTCAGACAGTGACTTCAATAAGCCTGTCGGCCGATACAGCCAGACAATATTTCAGAAAGGCATTGCTCGTGCTCTGACAGCAACCTCTATTGGGAACCTTGTGGTGTGGGACAACAACAGGCCTTTGTCTAAAAGTGGGTGAATTTGATGTCTGACTGTCGAAACATTTCAAGCAATACAGATTCTTGCTCAGCAGAAATTCTATATTTTGTACATGATCTAACACCAGTTTTCCAAAGCTGTTTATCTCAACAGTAATGTGAACATGCTCTCTTTTTTTAATTTCTTCTCATTCTCTCTGTCCTCTTATCTCTCTGCTCTCTGTTCCCTCAGATTTGGCTTCCATTAGTTTCCTCTGTCAACATCAGACTGCCTGAAATATCTTTGCATGATTATTGTTTTCAGTCAGTTATGTCTATCATTTTTTTAAATTGTCCTTGCTTGAATTATACTGTAGTCAGTTTGAAAGGCCTTGAATTTATTTCTCTTTTTTGTTAGCAGAATATCTTGACCTGCGTTTTTTTAATAAATGTGTGAATATGTCACACACTAGCATAGAGCAATGCTCAATATGTAATAAACTAACAAATCAGTTTGATTGCTTCATATTTCCTAGTGTATATGAAGCCAGAAATTGACATCTGGACTGGATTGCCCGGTAATTAGATTTTGATTCATGTTATTATTTTTCCTCAAGATGGTCATTTCATTTCATGTTGGATGTTCAGAATTCAGTTATATGTATCTACACATTATCTTGTTCTTTTGGTTTTGGTTCACTATGACTACACATCAGATGACACAATATTGTTAAATAAATTCTCAGAATACAGTTGAGTTCACTTAATTTTAATTTGCTGTGACCACCTTTAAGGATTTGAGTAAAGAGAGGTTGACATCCAGTTTCGGCAAGTCAGGCAATTATCATGACCAATCAAGTATAATTTGATGTATTTTATTACAGGATTATTTCCCTTAACAAAGAAATCATGCTATGGCTTCCGAACTCGACTTTCATCTTAAATTCAAGCCCTCTCATTTAATTGTAATGTTAGCCCTAATAAGGGTTGCCTTGAAAGTAAAAGTAATGTCAAGAAAAATAGAAGCAGAATGGAGTTATAATGTTAAATCCTGAAAAAGACTAAGCATGGTCCTGAAAAGAACTGTTGATGAGTACATGTAGGTTTTAGCCTTGAAAAGGATTATTAATGAGATTTTATTTCTGAAAAGGACTATTGTATATATATATGTGAGTAAGTTTTACTATGAAAATAGTTAAAGGAAGTCATCACATAGTCTGTGAGGGTGTCTGTATAAAGCAAGGCAACTGCAAGCAAAACAAACAAACAAACAAATGGGCACGATGTAGAATCTGGCTATCCCATCATGGTGCAAGAACCAAGACTGATCATGACAGGTGCAGTACTCTATCATAGTGTTGCCCACACACTTCGTAATACATCTTCATGTTTAGCACATGTAAGTGTATACCTGTAATAAAGGCTCTGCCAGGATAGTTGATTTTATTATCAATCGATTGCTCAGCAGCACAGGGCCTCTATCGTACACTGTTTCACCCCCCACCCCCCCCCCCCCATGCTGAACACATAAGGTCTACTTATGCCACATGCGGGGGAGACTCAATACTTTGTCTGTTTCCTCGTGCGCTGTCTGCAGCACGGTCTCCTTTGTTTTCAAACTCACCGCCATCTGCATTGGCGGAAATAACATGGAGAAGACAATAGCTGATGTTTACTTTTCTGATGGTGTTAACTGGTTCAAGTTAAAAGAAACTCATGATGATGGAGTCTAGTTATGGGAGAGGCATTTAATAGTGGAAAGGTGAAACAAATCTATCATTTCATTCTTATTTGAATTATCCAAAATTTAAATAGCCGGAGTTTGATTTGAGTGAACTTGACTGTAATTTATTAATAAGCTTTGACATTGTAGGATTTTGTTAAACGATAGAAATGAAACAAATGCTTAAGGATGGAAAGGAAAATTATTAGATAGTATAATGAAATATGTTACATAATTTTAACAACTTATATTAACATGGCAAAAATGAGAATGTTGACCTTGCTATGACGAACAAAAAAGACTGACAGTGCCATGGAGGCAGCAGTTACGAAGCACAAAATTTTAGTTCACTTTTATGGCAAATCAGATGTTTTTATGGGAAGCTGAACAAAATTGTGATTAGGTAATACAGCACTCTTGTGGATTCCAATATGATTTCATGGCAAATTGGTTTATCATATTTATCATGTGCACAGTCCAAATGTATTATTTAGCAAGAGTAAAAGATGGCAATAATTGACATACATGTGGTTGAATTTATTCAGTTCAGCATAAAGAAACTTGATCTACAGAGCCATTTTAAACAGAACAGTGTAACTACACGCATCATTCATTGTATAAACTGAACTCAGACATAATGGTTGAAAACCAACATAAAGATCTTTAAACTGATTGTGTAAACAGTTCTGGCAGATAATATTGTGAATACATGTACTTGCCATTATTCTTCAGAATATATGAGAGAATGACTGTATCTTTTTCAATTAACTTTCCAGTCATGGATGTCAATCAGAGTGCAGACAAGAAGCCCTTGAAGATCATCAAAGTGCATGATAAAGGAATCAATGTCCTCACTACTACTGACAAGTAAGACTTTGGTAGAGTTGAGAGGAAATGAAGAGAGTGAAGTTAGTGTGAGAGCAAAGAGAGGGAAACAGAGAAAGAGTGAGAGAAAGAAAGCATGTGAGATGAAAAGAGAAAAAGCGAATGAATGAGAGATGGGAAGAGAGCCAAAGAACAAAAATAAGATCTTTTAAGAAAGCATGGAAAAACATGAAAATATGTGGAGTTGAAAACAATGTTTTAGATTGTAGGAAAAACAAAAGAAGAGCAATGAGAAAATAAAACTGATATTCTGATAGCAGTGATAGTGAGCAAGTTTTCTTCTTTACTTTACATCGATTAAAGGGACATAACAGTTGTGTTTGATGTTCCTTCCCATAGGCAAGTTTGAAAAAAAAGAGATAAAAACTGAATGAAAGGGCATGGATGCAGTCAAATGAATAGAAATAATTATAACAGGAGTGATGAATCTTCAATGTCTACATAATTGGAGAATTTTCAAATAAAAGTTAATATTTTAAATATGTCATGAAATTTTGGACAGGTATTATTTATTTATACTTTTCAGCTACATTGTGCTAGGTGATACCTTGGGACATGTCAAGTTCTTTGATCAAGGGCTTCGTCTCATCTACTGGTAAGTAGACATACTAAAATTTCATTGGTATAGAAGAAACTGATATGCAAATGTGGATTGTTGGCAGCTGCAGAGGATTATATCAGAAAAAAAAAGATAGTTTTAGATCTTATTAAGTTTAAACTTTTCCTATCATTAAGATTGAATGAGTTGGATTTGCAGAAGGTCACTTGATGTCCATCTTCACATCCTTTTTTATTTTCTGATTGTGGGCTTGAAATGATGTACAATTTAGCAGTTGACTGCTGTTGTTAATGTATTGACGTCAGGTTGACAGAATTTTGACTGACAATGGCATATTTTTTGTTTGTGTAGGTATCAGGATTTCCATTCAGGACCTTGTACAGCAATTTCATTTGCACATATTCCAGATTTTATGCCCATGTAAGTAAAACGTGTGTTAATTCAGAATAACACAGTGTTAAATATATGTTAGTTGCTGGCAAATTGTTTAAATTTATAATGTAAAATTTGAAGATATCCAGGGGATTAGACATTAATTATAGTTGTCTAACTTGATTCCTTTTGATTTCCTTCTGTTTCTCTTAAAACACAAAGCTGTTTATGCTTTTGAGGGGATAACTGTGAAAATAAGATGATTAAAACAAAACATTTTCTCACTTTGTTTAGTATTGTATTTAGATGCAGAACTGTTGCCACCTATACAAGCTTTAATCAGTTGTGGAATAGTTCAATCACTTAGATGGTCAGCATTTACATAATATTTACATGTGAACTTGTAGGTAGTGCAATAACTTCAAGAAATCTGAAATAATCGATAGGCCTACTTTTTTCTTACTTTTTTTTTCTATATAATACAGCATCATGCTAAATGTAAATTCAAAAGTATAAATTCAAGATGTAACTTTAATAGTGCTTACAGATGCCTCAGGATCTGAAGATGAAATAACATGAGATAACAGATTATATCTGAGTCATTTTAAAGTGTCCTTTTATTTCCAGTGTTGGTGAAAATAGTGCCTATCCATCTGATGCAACAAAGCAGGCTAAACCTTTTGTTGTTCGAGACTTTGTTGTGGGTACTGCCATTGCTGTCTACTGTTGTATCACAACAGATGGCAGCAAAATGAAGGTGTGTGGTGGTTTGTACTTTTTATTAAGCATTGAAAACTATCAACAGTGGAAGAAAATCCATAACCTTAAAATGACTTCACATTTGAAAGATATTAAGACAACAAAAAGATTTTGCAAATGTTTAATGCAGAGAGGTGAATGCTCTTATAAACTTTAGTTTGGTCTTTGTATCAGAATTCAGTACTGCTTCATGATAGAGTTAATGTCTGACCTGTTCATGGTTAATATAAAGATAGACAATATCCTTTGTAGAGGAGTCTTGTTTTATTTTCAGTATTTGATTACATTGCTTTTTTCTTTATTTCCTGTTCATCAGGTGATACACAGAGAACATGACGCAGCAGTTCATGCTTTGGCTGCTCATCCAAAATTGTAAGTTCTATCATTTGTCAGCAAACTGAAGATTCATTTTCTTTGCAATTGTAAACAGTTGACTTGAACAGTGTCACTGAAAAAAATGGTGTAATATATGAAGTCCATTTACCTCTTTGGTACAGTGGTATCTAAAAATTAAAACTCTCAAAAAATGAATTTCTGCTTAGTTAGAATGCACCTGGCAGTTATTATTTTTGTTCCTTCTTTATTCTTAGTTAAAAATGTTCCTAATTCAAACTGTTTGTCCCACTTCTCATAACTGAAGTACAGGAATTTGAAGTTTTCAGAGCACTTTGAAGTTTTCACAGCACTGACATGAAATTCCACCGTTCATTCACTCAGTGTTATTTCACCATCCACCCTGCACCACCCCAGTGTTCCCCAAAACTCACATTGATAACTAAATCTACTACTATTTCAACAAAGGGCAATGCGCCATAGATAATTAGTTAATGTCTGACCAGTGACATCATTACACCATATGGTCAATGCAAGGGACAAAAACTGGCTACTGACCAGACAGTACACACAACTGCCAACTCCAACCTATGCCTACATCTAGTATGACCAGCCCATGAAAGCAGACTTTGCTTTTATAGGAGACCGACCAATGACCAGTAGTCTCAAAACAGCCATGAACTAAACTGTATGACCAAACAGTGAGTGGTAAACAATGAAACACGAGATATATCTCTGTTTTGTTTTGTTTTTGAAGAAACAAACCACTAATTTATATCACTGACAACTTTGATCAAAATATCAAGAAGCCAATATCACTGATGGACTAAATTTGCAATGAAACAATGTAAGTAAATAATGAAATTGCAACAGAAGTGAAGCATTTCATTTTATTCACTGCCTTCCTAATTTTTCTCCTGACAGACCTATTATTGCTATTGGAAGCTACTCTGGATTGCTAAAACTATGGAACTACAGAACAAAGTAAGTTAGTTATCTTATACCAATCTCTTAGAGCAGCTTGTCAATACTGTGCATTGAATTTTCTTAGATTTGTTTTCAGTTTTTTTCTGGATTGCTAAAACTATGGAACTACAGAACAAAGTAAGTTAGTTATCTTATACCAATCTATTAGAGCAGCTTGTTTTCAGATGATCATATTTTTAAGATCAGAGAGACAGAAATATAGAGATTACTTTCAAATGTAACTTGACACTTTATGAAATACTGTACATAATATGAAAATAAAGAAAACTAATCTGCATTGTTGAACAAGTGTATTTTATTTACAAGGCTTACATATTCCTACAGATCAAACAGTTACTAACAGAATTTTATTTGCATTCCATAAAAACTGAAGTTTTAGATAGCTGAGCATCCAAAATGATGTCTGTCTTTTTGTTTTTTTTCTTTCTGTCAGGGAGGTGATAGCATCCAGAACTTTTGAGAAGTCTCACATTCAGTGTGTGGAATTTGATGCAAGAGGCCTGTACATAGGTACAGTAATTACATTTATAACAATAAGCTCCTCTACACTCCTCACCTTTTTTTTTTTTTTGTGGGTATGGCATGAGTTTGTATTGTTCATTGAGATTCCACAAAATGTTCTTTAACTCTGTGTGAAAAAAAAAAACAGAAAAAAACAAAGATGATACAGAACAGTAAATAGTGACCCATACAAAGTATCCAACTCCAGTTACAAGAAAGAATAGAGTGAACTGCCACTTGAGAGCCTACTTCTCAAATAATATTTTGGTTGGATGTTAAAACACTGTGATATTTTCTCATTTACAAACAATCACCCATCTCTGCTTCCCACTGGGCAGATATCCTTAGATTGTAAATAATTCGCATGTTAATGTATTTGTTTGTGATTATTGAGAATAAAAGTTTTATTCCTTTTTGAGTGTATTAAATCTCTAATTTTATACTTATCTAGTAGGTTGCCATGACTAAGTAAAGACATATAATTGTTACATGGTTAAGGTTAAGAAACTGAGGTTAAGAAATTGTGTCACTTTTGTCTTTTGTTCCAGCTGTGGGTTGCACCAATGGCACAGTATTTGTAGTTGACTCAGTGGCTTTGCTGAGTCAACTGAAGGATCCATACAAGTATGCTCGTGATGCCATCACACACATAGCATTCTCCCACAATTCTGCATATTTTGCCACAGCAGTAAGTGGTTGTCAATATTATAGAAATCGAGTTCTGTTTTGCAGATTTATTGTTCAAATTGATTCTAGGGTAATGATGCTGCAATTTAATTGACTGGTTATGTGAAGAAAACCATCAAATTGCAGTTCATACTAGTGGATATAAAAAACACAGAACTGATATATCTTGTCATACATGCTTGCTACAATAACATTTGGATAAGATTTATATTCAATTCTGAGATAGGAGAATGATTAATGAAGATCCTCTTATGTTATCTATCTGAACAAACCTCATGTGGGCTCTTTTTTAGTCTCACCAATTAAGAAATAGGCAACAAAAACTGCAATTTACTAAATTCTGTCAAGAAATAATGAAAGATGGAGAGATTGGACTGGAGACACGCTACTAAAACAAATACATTTTTTTTTTTGTGTGTGTCAGATCTGAAGAATCTTCAAGGGCTTTTTCTGATAGATCGTATGTAATTAAGTAGCATTTAAGTGCTGTGTTTGTGGTTGTTTATCTCAAGCATCTTTATCTTTAAAAAAAAAAAAACATCTTTACAAAGTTGAAGCAAGACCAACTGTATTATCTATTATCACTCCCTCCTTTAGAAATTTGAGATGCTATGAGATACTGTTTACTTATTGAAATGGTACATTTGGATGTTTTTGTGTTTTCAGGATGCTGGATTTACCATTACAGTGTACAAACGCCAAAGAAAAGAAGGCCGTAACCTTTACATTTGGCATGGACGCTACAGATCCCACTATAAGCCCATTAAAGATCTGATTTTTGATGTTCATCTTGACACCAATGAGCCCAAGCTGACATCACTTGGAGAGGACAGGATGCTGGTGAGATAGAAATCCAGTTGGTTCATGTATTCTGAAATGTATGGTATTGAATGATTTCATGACTGATTGAAATAGACATAGAGTCGTCAACTCAGATGAACTTGGATTATTCAAATTTTGAATAATTCAACCAAAAGCAGAACAATAAATTTTTGCCCTCTTTGCACTTATTAAATGCCTTGCATAATTAGAAGCCATTATCGTGAATTTCCTTTTACTTGGATCAGTCAGCACCACCTTAAAAATCAGCTATTGTCCTCTCCATGTGATTTCCACCAATGCAGATGTTGGTGCTTTGAAAACAAAGGAGACAGGACCACATTCATTAAGTGTGCCCCACGCCGTTTGCAGCATAAATAAGCCTTATGTATTAAGTAGGGGTGGGTAGGGGGTGAACAGCATATGAGAACCAACTCTGCGGAGCAGTAAAGCATCCCAGCAGAGCCCATGGTGCTGGTACACATATACATGTACTACGCATGTACATGTACTACAAAGTATGTAGGGAACACTATAATAAGGCATTGCTCCTGTATTACGATCACTCGCTTGGTTCTAGTATTCTGATGGGATAGACCAGATTCTACATTGCGTTCATTTCTTTCACTTGTGGTTGACTTGCTTTATTACCTATAGGCACCCTCACAGACAATGTGATAGCTTCCTCTAACCATTTTCAGGATATAACTCTATTAATAGCTTCTCAGGGCTGAAACTTACTCAACAGCCCATTTCATAACTAAAAGTTCATTAGCGATTTTTTTCAGGGCTAGAACCTACTAAATTAACAATTCTTTTCTTGGATAAAACTTTAGACTCTATTCCAGGATTAAACAATTTTGCACCACTCTGCCTCTGCTTTTCTTTACATTACTTTTGCTCTCAAAGTAGTCCTGATTAGGGCTCACAGTCCAATTAAACAAGTGAGCTTGAATTTAAGACCAAGGTCGGCATTGAAAGCCAAAATTCACATTTTTTAGTTGAACACTCTTTTAATACTGTAAATGCATTGAAAGTGTGTGCCTTAAAGTCCAGGTGATGCTGGAAGTTTAGTCAATACTGTGTGGCAAATAAATCTAGAAAAGTTTTATACATCTTGCGCCTAGTGGAAATGAGTTGGAAGTTGGTGATTTTGAGCTACGGACATCTTTGACTATTTTCTGACCCACATACCAAATTTATTATTTTTTTAGGTTAAATTTTTATTTTTGGGGAAAAAAATTGATATACGGGTCGGAAAATAGATCTAGCTACAAATGGCCGTAAATCAAAATAGCTCGGCGCTACTTCCAACTCATTTGCCCTGCTCTCGTCAAACAGGGAATGTGATATATAGGATTACAAGAGATGGAATTAATCTGAAAAAATTACTTTCTGACTGCATCTTTTTTATGATTTTATTCACTAGGTTGAATATGATCTTAACTTCTCTGGTAAAACAAACAACCATGTGGTTCCCTGCTCACTTGACAGGATTGAACAAGCTGCCATACCACAGTGCATGATCAAATATCCACCAATTACAAAAGAGCATTTCTTTCTCACAGCCAATGATCAGGTAAGAATTTGCAGTTAATGAGACTCATTTTCTACTGTGCAGCAGTTATGGGAGAGACTGCTACACAGCAATTATATGATGTCCTGACGATAGAGAGTATGATTTTCTTTATACTCCAGTACTGAAGCTCATATGGGTGCATTCTGTTCCACCTTTCAGCTACCAATGAATGGCTAAAGTGTCAGTGATTATGAGTCTATATAAAGCCCATTGTTTATGATGATTTTGACAAAGAACAAGCAGTTTTTCATTCATTTGAATAAAAAAAAAAGAAATAATCAAAGTATGTCATAATTTTGGTATGATTTAATATGAAAAAAATGTGTCGGCATTTTTATTGTGTCAATCATTGTGTCACCTGGGTTGAGGCAGTTGGGTGCAGAGGGGATGGGGACAGAATTTATAACAATCTGAGTCTTTCTTTATCTGTTAATGATTTATTTTGATGAACAAGACACATAACCACTGTGTATTTACACATTTCTTATCTTAGTCATACTATTTAAAGTTCCAATGTCAAATGTTTATCAGATATATACTCTAAACTATTCCATGCTCTTGCATTCACAGTTCAAGCTGAAATGTTACAACAGCACTACCAAGATGTGTAGGAAGACAGTATTAGGTCCTACATATGGTTCTCCCATAAGAAGGTAAACGGTTAAAACAACTTACACCTTTCAGTGTAAAATGTTGATATTTTAAATTTGAATGTGAATAGAACAATAATAATAAACAACAGTTAACAGTCTGATTTTCTGAGCAACAGAATATCTGGGTAACTATGACGGTTTCCTTTAAACATTCTATGAAGTAAGTATTTGTCCTATATTTATTTTGGCTGACTGTTTTTTTTTCTGTAATCTATTAAAATAAATTCTAAGTTATACTCAGCAAAAGGTTTTGATGTGGAGAGTAGTGATAAATGTGTTTGTCCTTCTGTGATGAAAAAGCAACGACCAAACACATTTTTTGTTTTTTGTACACAGTGAATGACTAAAGTGTGCAATTTGATTCTCCTGTCCAGAATGATGATTGTCCCAACATCAGCAAAAGAGGATCAGAACAGATTAATGGCTTACATCACTGATGATAAGGTTGGCCTGCATTTTCTACCTGCCACTGGCAACCCACATTTAGCCATGGCTCTTATAGCCCATCCCAGTGGGGTAAGTAAGCCAAAGATCCTTACTATGTAAGAAATAGGGGTTTTAGAATTACAACAATATAGTGTGGCAAATCTGATTTATTATTTTTCCAAAGAGTTTTGTATAATTTAAATTTAAGAAACTCAACATATTGAACTTGTTACTCTCAAAAATGAATAAATAGCATATTTTTGTGTTAATAATCACAACTCATAACTTTCTTAAAGGACTTTCTTTTATGCTGAAAAAATATAGACAGTGTTTCAAAAGAAAACAGTCAATGAATCAAAATTATTCAGGAACAAAAAATACAGATGTAGAGGGCAATGATAAGAGAACATATAAAATTATTTATTTGCTTTTTACAGGTGGAGAGCTTTTGCAGAAAAAATCCAGAAATTAACATTAGGCTAAATTAAATATGTATATGCTTTTGTTTATTCCATTGACAGGTTTCTAATCTGACATGCAGCTTTGATGGAGCTTATCTGTTCACAGCTGGTGGCCCTGATTTTGCTGTGCATATGTGGGAAATCAACACAGCGTAAGTGAAAAATCAAGAAGTGAACTAATGTTTTAGGAAACTTTGAACTTCTCTATTGATGTTGAATTATCATTATTATTATAGACAGAAGTACAGTCTTCCTACAATAGATCCTTTCCACGTTCGTGTTTACTTCCGTGTTTGGATGCGAATTGTCGGTGGGCGGTCCGTGTTTGAAATGTAAACAATAGACAGTGGGGCGGACACAGAAGCAAAACGTCATAAGTGATTTACTTCCGTGTTTGAAATGTAAACAACAGAATGGTGGGCGGACGCGGAAGCAAAACGTCATAAGTGAACAACCTATACAAACTATTCCTAATATAAACAACAAATTTTTGCTGAGGAAGAATATTGACCCTTTGATATGGCCCAGGTTTTAAGATGACTAGTTAATGCTCAGTAGTAATTCAGTCAGAATTGTTCATTATGTAGTTGGAGGAAGATAGTAGGTACTCATAAAATTATTATTTTTTAGTTTTGTTGTTTATCAGCCATAGAAATGGAAAATGTAGCATAATAATGATTCTGGCAGTAGTTCATTGATGGCCTATGGTAGTGAAGACAGTGCTATTGTCTATCAAAGAATATGAGTATATGAGAATACATTTCTTCTTCTCTTACTTATGGAGATAATTGATATACATAATACAATGAAATTCATTTTGAACAATACAAGAAACAGTGAGAACTTGTAAATCAAATTTCAAACCCTGTTTTTCTTGCAATATACAATATATAAGAAATTGCTTGAATAGCAACAACTGAAAAGCAAGTATTGGTAATAGCACAACTTTCTACCTGTCTACATGCAACTGCCCATCTCTGTATAAGTATCTCTCATAAAGCATTTTTTTTTGGTTAACCTACAGAACAGTACAATGATACCTTGTAACTTGTTGGTAATATTGCTTGTACAATTTACCTACTGATTATATGCACTGGATGCGATACATGCCATGTATACATATCGTAGACCGGCAGTGTTGGTGTGTGTGTGGATAGTGTGTTCATCGTCATGAAATAATCCTTTTCGCACACTGTCTTTATTAGCCTATACTACGACAGTACATTATTACATACAGTAAAGATTGCAAGAATTGTAGGCCAGCTGACAGTGTGCACAGGACACAATACATTGTGAACCAGGGAGTTGAAAGACGTATACAGAATGTAAATTATGAATGGTATTAAACTTATGTTGATATATGTAGGGTCAGTGTGTTAATCTTCAGTAAATAATGCCTTAGTGCTAGGCCTAAATACACACTATTGAAACACAACCTGTTTTTGCTAGCAGATATCACAATTTGCTTCTGTCATGGCTACTGTCAAGTTCAGCAAAAGGAAATAAATCATCATGAAGCAGAAAGTTTTCATCATAAGGCAGTGAAAGTATATCAAAACCTAATGCCTAACACAAAATATGTTGTGTCACTTGTGCTGTCCACATGCGTCTTCTGACAAGAAAAGTAGGCCTAACCATACAAGATGTCTATGAGTAACATGGTTATTTCTCCTTATGAATGTCAATGACCTTTGTCTCTCTCTACCTTGGAATGAGACATCAAGAAAAACAAAAGATGTTTGTCAGAACATTGATTGTTGTTTGACAGTTTTACAAAAGTAATACATACTATTTATAATCTATAAGCATCATAGTTTTATTAACATGTTTAACATATCTGAATCTATTTAGTTATGTCGTGAATTTTAAGACGAGAACATTTTGTTGATAATTTCTTATTTAGAGCTCTGGAGGCCCAGTGTAAATTGGGAGGAGAAGATCTAGTCCCCTTCTATGGCCTACTGGAAGGAGGTCGAGATGGAGAACTGTTTGCTGAGCTGGAGGAGTTGTTCTATTATGCTCAACTGAGAAAGTAAGTTGTCTGAGACTGTCTTTAACCTTGGAAGTTTCTGTTTTTTTTTATCAGCTCCAAGACTTGTTCATCAAATTAAATTTTCCATTTGAAATGCCTCTGAAATAATACCTAGTATAGTGACAAAGTAGTCTTTTTATAGAGCTGGTCAAAGTTTTTGACAAGTAATGCATTTTCTGAAAGAAATAGTGACACCCTAAAGTTTCAGGTTACTATAATCATGGTCTTGTCCCAGAGGTCACTAAGTTTCTTTTGAATGAAAAGCACTTGTACAATATTCATCAAAAATATTTATAATGTTTAGAATTATGCAACCATAAATAGCAAGGGCAAAAAATATGTGTACAAATATCTAGTATTTTCCAGAACTTTGATGGATAATAAATACATGTAGATGAAAGGTTTGCTCATTCAAAGGTTTCTTATTAGACCGGACGATTTTGGCCATATGACGTAATCTAAGTGAGAGCACAGATTGTTTCTAAAGGAAAAGAC
>JBCAUA010821025.1:0-14601 GCA_038406235.1 Peronia verruculata
ATAGATAGATAGATAGATAGATAGATAGATAGATAGATAGAGAGATAGAGAGATAGAGAGAGAGAGAGAGAGAGAGAAGAAGGATGCATTATGAGGAAATATGTTTTGAATATAATGTTTTCATCTTTATGGTAATTAAGATTACAAAAATATGGAGGCAGTTCCACGACTTTCAGCTCACAGGAACACATTAAATAATTACTATTCAGTATTGCTATTAAAGAACAAAAATCCCATGACAACAAAATTATGACAAAAATATAATTAAACAAATATTACTTTTAAAAAAGTATAGCAAAAGTAATGCAACACAGACATTGTAAAACAATGCAAGTTTTGCCACGTTTAGTCTATAACTGTCCAAAATTGCTTTTCCTGTAATTTGAATGTAGAAACCGTGGTCCAGATTTATTTGCACGCTTCACATCTTGTGCAATTGTCCTGCACAAATATGTACGAATAGTAAAGGGAAGTCGAGCTGGACCTATCTGTCAGGCAGGTGAAAACTATTATGTTGTAAAGTATTAGAACAATCTGCGGTTTTATACACTACTTGACTGATTTTATATGCTACTTGATTGATTTCAATATCCCTTGACAGGAATAACAAATAATTTAGCAGGAATGTTTCATCTGTTAACGGCCATCTTTATCTTCAGACAGCAAAGTCTCAAGGATGGTTTAAAATAAATCTACAATTCGATAGTACATCATTCTCAGAAGAGCACAAAAGGGAAAGTTTAATGCTGAAGAGGCATAATATCACTGATCTGAGGTAGAAGAGAACTTCAGAATTTTTCTTTAAAAGTTTTAATGTTAAGTAAATCTATTATCACATTCCAGAGGGGGGAGGGGTGTGGGAGCAAATCGGTTACTTGAAGATTCAAATAATAATAATAATAATAATAATAATAATAATAACAATAATAATAATAATAAATCCACCTTACAATGGAAAACTACTGTTCCCTGCCTAATTCACCCAAGGTATAGCAATAAAATACTCCGGTGTTTTGTAAAACCAGCTCAAATTACAGTTTGTTTGGTTAAAAAAAAAAAATTAAAAAAATACACTGTTTATCATGGTGCACGATTGGTGTCATTAATGGTCTATAGATTTCACTCAGAGGCGTTCACAAACCTCATCAATAATAATATGAAGAATGTAAGGGGAATGCCCTTCAGTGTTTCTGCCCCTGGACCTGCTGAATCATTCATCCAAAGCGCACGCCATAGGTTACGTTCTATATACATCTTTCAACCTCTGATGGAGGTTGTCTTGATAATGCCATAAGAGTCCAAACTCAGAAGTAACTATTATTATAATCAAAACCCTACCACATCCCACTGACATTTCACCAGCGACGATACCCTGTGCTGAGGAAAATGGAAAAGACTCTGCTGGCAAATGGACGTCACCACCTCGTGCTCTTAAGATCTGAAAACATTTCTTCTGGTTCCATTCGATGAACTGTTTAATTTTTGGTTCCAATCATGATAAACCGAGAATATCGTCCATTCCCATAGAACAACCTGTGCATACTACTCTAAAGAGTCCCGAGGAGAAGGACTTTAAAAAAAAAAAGTTTATTTACTACTGTTTAGAGACTTTCCATGGAAGCGAATTGCATGCACTGTACTGTAAACCTAAAACAGACCAAAGCTCAAAGTAAAAATCCGATACGTTAAAAAGGAAAGTGTAGTCAGAATAATAAAACAGTAATATCTTCTAATGGGGTATTAAACTTTATAAAAGACGGAAACAGCCTCCATATTATGTTTTCAAATATTGCACAGAGAATGAACCGTACATTTGTTCATAGAAGACAAGTTCACAAACAGGGAATGAACAACTCAGCTTGTAATTCTATCTCAGACATTCCACTGACGTGCAGGAAATGGAACAATCATTCTGGACAGTAATGTCCATTCTCTTAGATTTTACCTCACAGAAAGAAAAAAAGTGAACAATTGTACGATTATACTTATAAATGAAAATGTACACATCTATCTTTTCTGACTGAAATAATGAGGCCAAAGTTATATGGATATAATGCGTCATATCATTAAGTATTAAATATACCTCCCTCGTCGCCCCTCGCCAATCAATAAGCCTATAGAATAAAAGTAAAAATAATATTTTATGACTCACGATCCAGAATTCCGATTGTATGTTAGTATAATTATGGTCCTTCAAATAAACACAATATATTACTTCTTCTACCATGGTCAAAATCTTAGAGAAAAAAAGGATCTTTTAATTATAACAAAAAGAAAAAAATGTGCGAGCCGCTGGTTCTTTGTTACATCCTTTGCTTACTGACTCAAAGAAATGTTAGAAATATTAACCTATTTGCAAGAATACCACCTTCAAACCTGGACTTAGAGAGTCGTGTACGAAGTACCGCTCAGGTCAGAAACTCTTCTGCATTCAAGCCTGGTCGTTGGTGGAAATACCCAGCACAAGGTGGAGTACAACCAAAAGGCCACCAGATTTCATTATATTTGCTTGCTGTATGCATGACTATCTTCTAGGCAGGACTTACTTCATACCAGGTGCTCGAGTTATATATAAGAAAGCACTATGACTTAATAATTATGTTAGTGCTATTAGAAATATTATTATTATTGTCATCAAGATTAGTGGCGTTGCACTGCGGCGACGCGATCTGAAATGGCCAAGACAATTTCCCCTCTTGGGGGGTCAAGGGATGATACTTTTAACTTTAACTTTTTTTAAGATTACTATCTGACACTTGCAGTTGTACCGGGAGGCCTGTGCCGTGCAAGATATTATCAGACTGACATGGTCCGGCGTAAGCGGACTTTGAAGAAACTAGATATAACAAAAATATGAATAGCGACAAATCACTTACTTAAATGGCGTGTTGATAGAACAGTTAAGATTGAAGTTTTTCCTGGGGAAAGGCCATCTTCAGTTTCTATCAATCTATTAACTTTACACCCATATTTCTAAACACAAGAAATGAAACTATACGTTTTTTTTTATCTCATGATGTCAGTTTGATTATAGACCCTACTTAGAATGATTGGAAATGATTTTCTCGAAATGGCCAAGACCTAGAACAGTGCTAAGATAGATTTTTACGTAAGAGCATTGTTTTTGTAACCTCGTATCTTTCTTGTCCAACCTGGGACCGCAGTGACTTTGCTCACAGATGTCTCAACAATGACTTGGAATGGCGAATGAAACATTGACTCTCTCACAAACAACTTCCTATCTCGATACAGGCGATAACAATTGGTTCTCTCGTGATCTTTAATGTGCGTTTTCATAACTGACAACTATGGAATCATCGATTTCTACAACAAGTTGGATATCGTTAGATAAATGGGAATGACGCAAGGTAATTGAAAGTACGTGTTTAACGTCGGTGTTTAGTCTTAAATTAGGAGATTATTAAACTGAAAAAATTAGTTCACAACCGTGCTAATTATAAAAGAAAAAGAAAGGTGTCCCCAATAGACTCTTGCCGTCTCAGATTCTGCGACTCAAAGGTTTAAAGGACCTAAACTGTCTGTTCCAATATTGAGGAAAAATCTTTAGAAGTGTAATTTACTTTTTCATTGCCTACAGCCGGATAATGTGACACTGTCAAAAAAACGGGCAAATCAAAAAGTCCTTACTTAGTATCCCAGATATTCGACAAACAATTTTTTAACGTGGCAAAAGAAATATACCAGACAGTCAGTTACAAAGACGCGATTTGGACAGTGTTGGTCTGTTTATCCATTCAGCAAAGACATTTACGGTTAAGAAAAACATGGAATTTGAATTTATTTCAATGTACATGGAAGGCAAGACAATGTGGACCGCCCTTCCATGTGCGTAGATTTGTGAGAATACGGGCATTTTATTTAGTAGTGAATAGGAAACTGTTCTAAAATCTGTCGACAAAAATCACTCGCAACTTACTTTGTGATTCTGCATTTTCCCACATACTTGTATAACTTGCGGAGTGAGTATTCCGATAACGTAATTAGACCTCTTCAAAAAGACTAGAGTGACTTGACATTTTTGATGGGTCCAAAAGGGTCACATAATTAAAGCAAAGGAAATCACTTAATTTCAAAAGCGGCATCCACCTCTGGATACTAAGCCGCTGTTTGGCAACCCATGTTGGGGGTTAGGCTTAGGATAGATACAAACAAAATCACTGGACCTAGATGTCATCCAGATCCTAGATCATCAAATCCTTGTTCTGCATTTCTAGTCTAGGCTATAGTAGACATAGCGGGTCTTTATAGATCTAGATCATCAGCATGGGCGGGGCTATTTTCTTCCATAGTCTGACTGCGCACCACCACCAAGAGATCTTGCCATCTTCTGGCCTCATGTTTAGTCTGTCTGGCCTTAAATATGATCATTAGGTCCTACAAAAGCCACGCATATAGAAGAGCAGTCCCATGAAATGATACAATACGTCCAGCCAAATGAAAGGGGCACAGAGCGAGCAGCTGTACAGGAGGGAAAAAAGCTGACAAATGCCACGTTACTGGAGCGCAATGGCAGAGAGATAATATTCATCATTTGTCATTTGCATTGATCAAACACACCTATTGCACTAAAAAAACAGTTATATATATAAAGCTTGAAGCTGAAAAAAATCAAAATCTAACAACATTCAACAATATGTGAAAAATGAACTGACAATACATCCAGCACAAAAGAGAAGAAATACTTGAAGTACCAGATTTCCTGATCTGACAGTTATTGGCAAATAAATGCATACACTTACAAAAATACCATTTGCGTTTCTCGAATCAAGACAACGATACACAGTGGGAATTGAAACATAGTTGTGTCAATGATCCATTCTTCCAGGCAGCTAGGTTACCTCCCTTTGCCAAGTACAAGAGATATTATATTATAAGGTACTTTCAAATAAGCACTGGATATAACGAAAAAAAAAAATTCTATCGTTATTTGAAACATGTTATGAAGTAAAACATTATGGAAAAAAATATCACCACGAAATGGAATAATTTTCATCACAATGTGAATAGGAGATCGTTGTGCTCAGTTCTGTTATTTCCCTTTACCAGACAAAAGAGGGATTTGCACAAGCAGTGTAAAGAGGAAACAATCACTTTTGCGCCCTTTACTTGAAACATACACCATGAACAAATCCAGAAAAATTATGATGTCAAGAGAATATTTTCTTCTTATAGTAATTTTATCAAATTTTTGGCGATCAGTCTTTGAAATGGCCAGCAGGAAAACGATGTGTTTCCTCTTTACACTGCTTGCTCAACACATCTTTTGTCCGGCAAAGGGAAATAAAAATCTGCTCAAAATGATCTCCCCTTACCCAAGTCCCTCTTTTGGAGGGGCAGATAATCTGCGAAACGATCTTCTATTTGTTTTCTTCAGAATTTTCCATAATTAGTAGCTCTAGTACTTTGCTAAGGTAAGTAGTTTGCTAACTGTCAGAATGGGTCATCGATGCCAAAAACATTGAGAAGCACCATGTCTCTTGATCGTCATCTAAGAAGCGTACATAAAATAATGTAAAACGAACAGGCAAGTATATAAATAGACCCAGAAGACGATATTTAGTTACTTTACAACATCGTGACTGAAAAAAAAAATGGATAAAAAATATTCCTGCGATAAAAATGTAGATAATGATTTGGACTCTGATAGTCATATCGTGATGAACAAATACACATCTCTTCGAGCAGAATCATTCAATATGAATAAGCAAATATTTAAAAAAAAAAAAAAAAAAACGATAGGGAGAAGTATAAGCTGCATTTCGAATACAGTCCAGAAGAATGAAATATATTGCAGACATATTGTAGATGCTTCAGGAAACAAACTCTGGAGACATCGAAACTCACGAGCATATTTTTATCCGCAGAGATGCAGTGACAGAAATGCACGCTCACCCACACAGAACTCAAAGACGGAGACATTTCAAGCTTGAGACAAAAACTGTGTTTATGAAAATTGGTAAAAATATGAGAGCTGTTGTCTGTTCTTATCATAATAGCCAGCGACACATTGCCTGTCTCATTTCAGTGTGTTCCTCAGGAGAGAGTCAAGAATTGTTACAAATGGATCATATGAAAAATTCTAACAGGCAAAATCTGTGTAGGATCGTGTGAAACCGGCTCAAAATAAGAGTTTGGATTTTTTGTGTGCATTAGTTCCTTTTTTTTAGCCAAGGATTCTGTGATATTTTTTCAGTAGGTGAAATTTGTTTGAAAGATGTATAAGTTTTAACGGAGCCTGAAAATACATAAGTGGGGAATTTGATTATCTCTGAGACAGGTAATCTGTCCTTGACCATGAACATATGGAAGGCTACTACTTCCCAGGTGTGAGTTGAACACTCTACCAAGTACTCGTCAATGCAAGCTGATAAATGAGCCACGTCATAGCGCATTAAAAATAAGTTTCAAAAAATGATAACCAATCTGTTTGCTCAACGTGAACAGCAAAGGGCATTTATTTCATTGTTCAATTATCTGAATTTGGAAAAAAAAGTTAAAAAAAAAATAAAATGATATTTTCCCTAGAGGTGAAGTCTCTGACAGTTAAAATTACTGATCATCTTAGTTAGTGGACCATGATCATGGACGTCCTATCAAGACTTGCTTCCTCCAAATTAAAAAAAAAAAAAAAACTACAGCCGTCACCATTTTGTCCTCTTCGTTACCATCAAAATGGCGTTAATTCCAGTCATTCAATCCACTGCAATCTGACATTGGTAGAAAATCGACAATTAATTAAACTATGATACTGATTAATAGCTGTCATGGTCTCGTAGATTTGTTATATCTGACTTACAGCAAGTAAACAATCTAACATGCCCATACATTCACGCGTTATTTCATTGATACAGATATTATTCTCGGCCCCTTTCGTTTTTGTACAGACTGAAATGTCACCCTTGTCCATAAACAAAACAGGTTTCAGCATTGCTATGTACTCATATTTACCTTTCAGAAGTGACCAGACATATGGTGGAAGGTGAGACTTAGAAAATCGAGGTCGGAATAAATAAATATGGAATCATTCACCAAAATAAAATGAGAGAAAATTAGGTAAGAGAACAATTAATTTTATAGTACACCAACAATGTAGTTCTTAAGTCACGAGAATCAATTTGTACGTACAATGGATATTACATGTCAGAAAAAGAAGTTATGTATTTGATGGACAGCAAATGTCGTAATAGGAATCAAAATGGTTAAAAAAAATATGAAACAACTTGATTTCATATTTGAATTCAATCATTCACTTCATTTCAAATATACCAATAATTTATAAAGATGATTATCTTTCCACATATCTCCCACGGGTATTGTTATTGTTACTGAATAAACCAGAGAGAAAGTTATTTCTACAACCTTTTCAAGTGCATCTGAACATTATTCGCACGAGACTTCTTCTGTGACTAGATATCTAAACATCAATCTCTTCGACTTTTCCACTTGACCATACATCAGGAGTTTTGTAATGTTTCTAATGAGCCATTTTGACCGTCAGTGAAATTACTTCCCTTTGCCCAGTGCAAGAGGTATAACGCAAGCATTGTAAATAAGGAAAATATCACTTTTTCGCATGTTATGCGAAATTTAACTAACAGAAAATTCGGGAAAAATTCACAGTAGGGTGAATTTTTTTTGTCTATTGTGATAGTTTTTTTCATAATTTTTTGCACCATATGTTTCAAGTAACAAAAGAAAAAGTGATTTTGTCCTTCTTTGCAATGCTTGTCTTACACCTCTTCCACTTGGCAAAGGGAAATTACCTAGCAGGCTGAAAAAATGGCTCATTGTTACTATCCTCAGAAATGGACAAATATGTCAGTGGAGCGGATGCAGAAGTCGGCCAAAATGGCACCATTCTTCAGTAAACATTTTTTTTTCCAAGTGAATAAAGATCTAGTACAAATATCTCTCCTCTTGATATCAAATTCAAATCCATCCTTAATCTTCATACAAATGTTACAATTGCCCAAACCTCTGACCCTGTAGTGAAATCTCTGCTTCTCTCGGAAAGTCTGTGCAATTAATGGACCTACAACTGAACAAAGTTTCTTTCCAGTCGTGCAATATTTAAGAGAGGTTCTTCAAGCAACAGTCTCAGAAACATACCTACACATAAGAAATCTATGTAAAAAGTCAGGTATTGCTGTCGGATTAATTGATTCCTTTGCAATCTTTCTTCTCCATTAACCACACATAATCATTTACACCGATATATATTAAAATAAAATGAGTAAACAGTCTTATGTACGAATAATTGAACTTTCACTATATCATCGTTCTTGTCTAACAAGAGCAAATAGATGTACATTCTCTCCATCTCATCAAACTTTTCACAGACAATGGAAAGAAGAATGACAAGTATCACCATCATTACCAGCAATCGCTCTGAATCAATCTCGTTTACAGAATAAAAGAAAAGGAAAGGAAAGAAAAATGTACCTCATCGTAATAGTTATAATAATAATATAATAATAATTCATAATGTCTACTTGAACCTTCCTGGCGAATGCGGGGTAGCGCCTCCTTTGGAAGACTGCAGTTTCTCGATCTGTGTGGTCAGGTAGATTGTGCTTTCGTCCAGCTTCCTCATCAGGTTGGCTATTCGGCTCTCGACCACCCTCTCCATCTGGATCCTCTCTGAGTCCATCCTGGCCAGGATCTGAAGTTTGGCCTCGTCCAGATACTGGGAGTAACGATCGCCCTGGCAATTGAAAGATGCAACGTTGGCGATGGCAAAGATTAAGTTAGAATTTGGCTTTCTCTTCTTCACATTTCCTTTTCTTCTTCTTCTTCTTCTTTTTTTTCTTTTTTCAAAAATAAATATGAAACTTTAAATGGGCCCTTAAATGAACGACATATATAGAGGAGATTGAAATATTTTTAAAATGAGATATTCATTGAAAGATTGGTAAAATAAAATAAAATAAATAAAATAAAAATTCACAGCATATATTTGGGGCAGATTGATAAATTAATGTTCTTTCAAACGATACTTTATCACAACCTGTCTTGTGCTTAATGTAACGATACAGATTTTTTTAGTTTCCATAGCTCTGTAAATGTCTTAGGGAACATTGGGCAGCCATGCTGGGATTGGGTTCATCATTAATTTGGCCATTTGATATCAAATGTAATACAGTGCTCAAATATGTAGATACAAAAACTTGACATAACACCGAGTATGTGCAATTTAACGGTCAATCGGTCGGGATGGTAGATTTTACATCTAAAAGACTCGTTCATATTTTAAAACAAAGAATTTGAAACACAGATGTAGGAATAAATAAATAAGTAAATAAATAAATAAACAACACCCTAATTCCATCTGCCAGATTGTCTTCATTAAGTTTTACTACTGTTGATATTAGTCAGTGTTGAATTTGGCATATACGGTAGCAACGTTGTCCAAAAACCAAGAAGAAAAAAAAATGCATAGATTTCAAAATGATCATGGGCAAATATCTTTTTAGTGACAGAAACCCAAAATATTGGAAGGCGTCGAAATGTCCTTTCTATTAGTTCATAGAACATTAAAGAGATTTTTTTTTATGTTACATTTATAATGATCTACATCCGGCTGTCTCTGGTCTCCATTTTACATTTATCCTCTTATAAACGCTTTACACAATTGATCGTTAGAGGACACTGAAAATAAACATTGAGTGCCATTATGCGGTTTCGCACAGGTGTGAGTAATGGTAATTTTTATATAAAAAAACTTGCTCAACAAATCAAAATCCCATTTTGAAACCTAAGTTCAATATAATGAATGCTAAACAGTTTAGTTTGTAATTTGTCTGTAATGAGCCCCTAAGAATTAAAAGTAATGTTAAAAATAATGTGTGTATCATAGCTAGAACAAACAGGAATCTACAAGAGCTCTCATATTTGAGCAAAACTTATATGTCTGTTGTTTTTATCCAGCATATAAAATTATTCATTCAGTTGACTATTAACTAACTTAAAAACAATTTATAGATTGGATTATTGTAATGTCGTATCTACTGATGTCTGTTAGACATGTTAATTTTGTTCATGTGGCACCACAAACAAACAACATCACATGCAAATGTTCACAAATATTGAACAATGTCTTCTCACACTCTAGGCTGTAAGTCACTTCTCCTGGGGATATAACATATCCTAGATCTGCCCAGGGCCTGCATGTACGTGTAATCACTGAATTCATCAACTAATAATCTGTTATGAATACACTGAGGCAAAACATGCGAGAAGCAGTTAATATTTTCTCACTGTACATTGTTAAACTCCCAATTTTAACATTAGAAGTTTCATTGTAGTTGCTGGACCATAAAATAATGATACTGATTTAAATTGCCTATCCATTTTGACCTGAAACATCTTTATAATTCATTGAGGCCCATTGCAATGTCCGTAGGGCCACATTCGGGAACAGGGCAGACTTCACGCGAACATTGTATGCAAACAACGTCCTCAGAAATGTGTTCAGACCAACAACTAAAGAACAATTATACAGTCAAACATTTTACCATACCACAATTAGAAGATATCATTAATATGTTAGGAGTTTAGTAGGGAAAGTTAATTGATATCAAAAGATAATCCTTCAGAACTGTTTGTGGATGGCTTAATTTAGATAAATCTTTCCATATTGTTATAATTTGATAAGAATCACCATCACCATTTCCTCCATCAAAGAGCTTCTTTCAACAAAAGTATCACAGTGTGCCATGTATATACGACATAACATGCCCACGTCTTGATATTTTGCAAGACTCTTGTTTGAGCTCATAAGATTTAGATGGAACCTCACATTATGAAGTTTGGAACTGCTTAATCTTACAGAATTACGACCAAGGTGCACAAATGTCTTCAACAACAACGCATTAACAAATCAGGACACTTAGCATGCATCAGTCGATCTCCGCATAAGAGGACCTATTATTCTATTTTTGATGTGGCTCAGGGAATGAAAGTAGTGACTGAAGAAAGGATTGGAGGAGGGGGGGGGGCAGAAAGAGAAAAGGGGGTGGGGGTGGGGATTATCAAATAGTAACGGTACATGACGTGACAAATGTACTACAGAACAAGCTGACCACTCGGACACAGACATCACAGACGATGATGACGGAATTGTTCAATTTTGTACGACATCAAATCACAGTTTTGGTCAGCGCTTGGCTGCAACTTTACGACATGCATGCATCACTCTCTGCACAGACAAAAATACTGACATCATGAGTTTGACATGTAATACGCCTATACTATGACTTACCTTTTCTGGAGAACAGAGCACTAATACAGTTAATTTTGCTCTCGACATGTTCATCATTACACCATCGGTATCACTTACCATACACTAGGCTATTGACAAACATCAAACACTTCCCACATATTTTCAGTATGAAACAACAACAACGACGACGACAACGGTAACAACAATATCCATAACCCAATTGAGCAGCATTTGCAACAAATGTTTCTTTCTGAATCTTTCAATTCTTTAACAAACTTTTAGACTTGAAACTCATCTTCTTGAGCACGTTATATTTTCGTCGGTCACATGTCTTCTATTCTAAATTATACAGGGTCCTGAAAAAGGAACCAGCATGCTCACGTCATGTTGTCATGATTTATTATTCAGATGACACCATTAAAATTCCATGCCTGTCGTCCTCTGGGTCAGAAACAAGCTGTTAGTATGTCTGGTCGCGCCATCCTCAACACACCATGCAGCAATAGATCTAGAACGGGGGCTCCTCAATGTCGAAACTTCACTCATACTAGCGAAATGCTCAAGATCCACAATGCAAAAAGAAATGCTGTCAAAGAATCTCGGAACTGATTCAGCCAAAAAACTAAGGCATAGCTAACCATTGTAACATCAAGAAATCATCCCTTTGGTTTGGATTCACCATTCTAAGCGACATGATGAAATCAGGCGCTCGTCAAACTGAGCGACCGGAGAAATCACCTGTTTTTTTTTTTAATTGTGAATGAATTTTTAAATCAATATTTTTTCTTCACCAAACCATTCTCTATTAATCTAAAATGCATTTGAGAGTTCAGTTTACAGAAATGGATCAGGTTTAGGCCCATAACCTGTAATTAAGTGGATTGGCCTGACAAGGATTAAATTTACAAAACCGATCGGCCATTTTCTCACTAAATTCAACTGCAACAACATGTCACCCTCATCGTCCTTTATTGCCAATATCTCAACCTCTACTTAAGATAGACCAACCATCAATCATGTTTTCACACACTGAAAAGGAAATGAATAATCTTAAATGATACCAATAACTCCAAATGCTCAAAATTTCACGAGACCTTGATTTATTTTCATTGTGCTGGATCGGATATTGTCTGTGATCACTGTCAAAGGAGATGATAAAATATTTCTGTTTTCTATAGTAAGTTTTGGTTTATTATCTAAAGTTTAATATCTCAGCCAAAAAAGAAAATTGGTCAAGTTTGACCTTATTTCCCTTCTCTTATTTTGTGAGAAAGTAAATTGGTATTTTCTTGATATATTTAAATACGAAGAAACTAAGTCCTATTGTATACCTAATGAATAGATGTTTATAAAAACATTTCCTACAGCAAGCAAATGGAAGGTGATGTCGCCAACTGTTTTTGTCCTGTTGGTGTTGTTGTTGTTGTTGTTTTAGAATTTAGGCACTGAATCATCCCTGGTTTCTTTGACACCATTTCCATTTGATCAAGCAGAGTCAAGCCATAGCAAAGCATTGCATTTATCACTGTCAAATACCCTGTTGGTTCACAAACCCGGTGACTATGTGTTTGCAGTTTGTCATTCTTACTAAACAGATTATCCCTCAAAACTTTTGATCAAGATCTGTGGGGTTTGAGACTAATATCCTGGGCTGGGAAAACCTTGCCACAGAATCTGCAGTCTGGATCGCCATACCATAAAAACAATCTCATATTCTTAATTGTCACACGGTGTTCGGGACCTGTAAAGTCGTTGAGCTGCAGAGCAGACTGGACTTATTATCGTGAATTAGATCTCAAAGTCTACAAACCACGTCGATAAAGGATAAGATTCTCTATAAATCCAAGTGCTCACAATTGATAATAGTCTCTTAACCCTAGGGTATTAGCGTTGGGCTGACCTCAGTACATCAGCCAGTACTAAGAAGTACACCATCACATGACCATCATGCACAACCAGTTCTGCTCACTAGTGCAAAAATACTCACGCCCTCAGCCGAAGGCTCGGAGGAAGATGGAGCAGGAGAAGGTCTCTCTGTGAATCTCTCCATAGATCTTCTCTATTGGGGAAACACCCACACAGGGGCATTTGAAATTCAGAATCTCTTGTCAGGTGTAATCGAAAACCCACACAGAGTTTTCTTACGTAGTGAACTGGTAACGTTAACCACTGTTTTTTTCTTTAAATGTTTCTTTCCTACAAATTTGTGTATATTTTCATAACATGATGATAAGTTTATTTATTCCCACTTCAATTAAAAATTTGATTATGGAATCAAAAATAGAGATAAATAGACATTGTTGTCATTTCCAACAGAATGTTTCAAAACAGAAAAGCACAAAGTAATTTCTTTAAAAAAAAAAAATAAAAAATTGTTATTGTTTTTTATCTAATGCATATTTTTCTTAATTGCAGTCATTATGTAGTTAACATCTCTCTTTATTTCTATTGTATAATTTTTCCATTACCAATCTGAAAATGCAGCTCGGATTTGGTTATACAACTTTCACACATTTACAGTTCTCAAAATATGTCTCAATGAATTATACATCCCGAAGCCTATTTTTCTAGAGATTTTTCAGTGTTACATCATTATTCCCCTTCATATGACAATCTTGAACAATCTTTAAGCAGATTTTCCCACAACTTATTGCTCTATCAGTGGTTTTGAATCAAATGTCCGATATAAAGCGAGCGAGAATTGAACACTATATTTCCGTACGTGACACTTGCCACATCATTTAGAGTTAAAGATTTGAATCTAATACCCAAATATCTTTCTTGTTCTATCATTTTTTTTTAAACCTCCCTTGTTTCAAAACCTGAATATCTTAGTAATTATATACTAGAGGGAGAAAAGTAAATTTTTATTGTTAGTGTGGAAGAAGAATTAAAATTAAAGGGAAAAAAAAAAAAAAGATTCCGAGGTTACCTCATAGCTCTTGCGGCCCGTGAACTCTATGAATCTGTCATAATGCTCTTTTTGCAGCTGTTGGCTTTTGCCCCCGTCTGTCTTGACCCCCTCTACTTCCCTCTCCAGCCGACCTACTTTGGAGTTCATCTCGTCCAGACGTTTTTCCATCTTGGAGCTGAGACGTTCGATCATACGTCGGAACTGCTCATCATTGGAGGCTGAAGGAGAGAACCGAATATGGGTCAGATATAATGACCAGGCAGGGCTGTAACTTAATAGGCTGGTTTAAGAAAAAAATGATCGTTTGGTTTCTTTATTAACTTGCTAGCTTTAATTTTTATTCAAGTAATAAATAAAAAATGCCAATCTGTTAAAACAACAACAACAACAACAACAACAACAACAACAACAACAACAACAACAACAACAACAACAACAACAACAA
>JBCAUA010821136.1:0-14600 GCA_038406235.1 Peronia verruculata
TGCTGCGTCTTTGCTTACACTGTGGAGCACCACACTGCGTTGTGAGCCGTCCAGACAATATGGTTAATTATTGTGCAGCTTATGGTGTCAAACACGATAAGAAGATAAATTGATTACCTTTCGATAGAAAAAAAAAAAAAAAGCAAATGGTTTCGTGGCCTTGTTCACATTGCAATGTCAGGGACCTGATCAAGTCTTTCGCCACATGGAGATTCCCAAACGAGTCCATTCTTTGCCCTTGTCCAGACATTGTCCACTGTCAGTGTGGCGTGAGGGCAGAATAGCTGGTGAGAAAACAACAACAACAACAAAAAACAAAAAACGAAACAACAAACAAACAAACAAACAAGAACGCATTTTTAAATTTTCTCTTTAAACCAAGACTGGAAAATGGGATGGCAACTGAAACTGTGACAGCAACAACTGTAACGTTGACCATAATGTCGATATCAAAAGTAACTAGAGTAATTGTCGGAATAACAACAAGAATCAGGTTAAAAACAACAATGTTAACACTGACAGCAGTATGAACCAAGCGGACCAAAAATACACAAAACAAACAAAACAAAACAAACCAAAAAAGAAAGAAAGAAAGAAAGAAAGAAACAAACAAACAAACAAGACAAAAAAAAAAAAAAAAAGTAAAGATTACAGGAAAAAAAGATAATTATATTGTAGCTTTTTAAATCACTGAGGAGCATAATAATGATATATTCATTACTCACCCCCCTTTTTTTTCTCATTTGCTGCAGTGATAGATGCCATTTTCTCCTCAATCCAGTGAGACATCTCGGCAGTTGTGAGAAATGTGGCACGCCTTTGTTGACAATAACCGTCATGGAAACAACATTAGCATCTTTTACAATCCTTCAACTTCGCCGTAAGATACAGGACATCAGATTTTTCGCAGACATTTCAAAAAGAACAAACGGTGGATCTATATCAGGCTTTTTTTTTTTTTTTTCTAGAGATTTGAAACTATTTTCTTTTTGTTCTTGTGTGTGTGTGTGTGTGTGTGTGTGTGTGTGTGTGTGTGTGTGTGTGAAAAACAGTAACTTTAATTTTGTTTACCATTGTCCTGATTTACCTCGGCATTTTCCAACTTAAGAAATCCTGACTTCCGTTTTTTTTTTTCTTTTGCAAGGTTTTATGAATTACAAAGTGTTAACAGAAGAGGAACTAAATGGCATTTTTAATTTTCTACACAGGCTAGTCTTTAGATATGAAAAATTAGAAAAGATCACTGGCTTTTCTCCCCCTTGTTTGCGTAATCGGGAACGGACAGAGATAGGGTATGGAGGGGGACAAAGCTCCGTTGATATTCTGAATTGTCTTGACATTCTGGTTTAAAATGCACGCCCATGTGGAAAAACCAACTGTTTATTTATATCATGACTATCATCATTGATCGTTTAACTCTCAGTAGAAAATTGGTCTTCTTCAAACGATCTGCAGTCTCTCATATCCCGTGTTTTTCTTTCAATTTAGCTCGGTGTCGTTAGCGCCTTCTGATCTCAGTCTCGATCTTATGCCTCAGGTATTCCTTGGCCTACCTGTGGACTTTGCTCTCTAAAGAGTCCGTGTTAGGTTTCTTCTAATAATAGTGGTAAATGAATACACGTTTAAAAAAATATATATATATATAATTTGTTTAGTCAAGTTCAATAATGGGCTGGACAATATACCTTTTGTTCAGTGGCAACAATATGATACATTTCACGCATTGCATTGTCTGGTGGGGCTGGACTGTCTAACCTGGGGACTAAAGCTAATGCTTCGCTCATATTATGAAACCCATAATAGTGGATAGTGGTAGAGTTCGACCATAATGATGTGAGACCCTCAGTCGGTTGCAGGTCTAAGTTGAATATGAACAATATTACTTTGCACATGCCATATCTATCAAAATCCCTTTCCAAAGACATTCTTCGAAAATATGTATACACCTGCCCATCAGTTCAACACTTGGAACTGCGATGGGCCAGCCACGAATTCTCTGATAATGCAAAACATAGCAACAAGAGTATTTTACCTGACACGTTCAGCATGTCGAATGATAAAGCAATTGTTTATTATTAACTGACTCATGAGAATTGCTACCTGTTGAGTGGAGTGGGCATTTAAGTTTGCACTTGTTTATATTTTTCGGCTTCGCTTTGTCACATCCATTGGCCCGTTTGTGTGAGACTGCATTTTCAATACACTTTTTATTGTTTACATTCCACTTTAGCACTGAATGCAAAGATCAGCTGTGTAGCTTAGGCTTAGATCTGAGACTCAGGTGACTTACCTTGAGTCACTACAAAGAGAGAGAGAGAGAGAGAGAGAGAGAGAGAGAGAGAGAGAGAGCGAAAGTAAAAAAAATCAGAAACTAGTGGACAAGACTGGAAGCGCTCATATGGATTTTTCTCTCCATTCCCTGAATATCCTCTTCTTTCCATCCCGGTCCCTCCAATATCACACTATTTGTCCTTCTCTGTCTTTCTGTGTGTATGTTTGTTTTCCTTGTCTGTCTATCTATTAGTCTTTTTGACGCTTAAATTTTCTGTAAAAAAAAAAAAAAGATGAAGTTTGTTTGAGGTCTTGACCTGGAAGTTTACCTAGAGGACTCACAAGTCCTCGCATATGTACTCAGACAAAGACACGAGCGTGTTCACAGATCTACACCTATAATCCCCCCCCCCCCAAATCCCAACACACACGTGCGCACACACACACAAGCACATACGAGTAACGCATTCACGTTTACGCGAGCCCACACCACACAACGAGGGTAAGGAGAAAATAGATAGGAATACATATACATGTACAGCCTATATGTTTTTCTTTTTTAATTCACCGAGCTGAAGTCATAAATACATCAGCACTCTGTAATTACGCTGTCAGAAAGCCTTTACAACTTCTTCACAATTGTTTGCCACTGTTTCCCCAATGCATAAACAGCTGCAGAGTTCCCTGGCCTCTGTGTGTGAGTAAACGAATGCACAACAGGCTGGAAAAAAGAACGTATACCTGCTTGATCCTCAAACCTCTTACTTTTAGGGCCCCATAAACAAAGACATGCACACAGAGACATGTAGACTCAAACATAGATTTCTGCCTCACGCATTGTAAACTATTGTTTTTTTTTAAATGCACCTCGGGACATCAGGAGACTTTGCCTCCAAGATGATTTCTCGTGGCTCTAAAAGATTAAAGAGTGCACACAAAAATAAGCGTCTAGTCAGAGAGATGAGATGGAGAGAGAGAGAGAGAGAGAGAGAGAGAGGGAGAGAGAAAGAGAGAGAGAGAGATAGTGGAAGGATATATAATAATATATATAATATATAATATAATATATATGCATTTTTAAGATCTGCTTTCCCCCATCTATAGCAGGGATATTCAAGTGCACGGCACAATAAGTAAAATATCACCAGCCTTTTCTGTCTGCTTTCAACTCTTTGAAACTTCTGTGAGGAGGAATGTCTTTAAAAGAGAGCCCTTAACATCAGGAACATTTTGTGTCCAAACAGAAATAGAAGCACTTCTCTCGCTGAAGATGAAAGCTCAGCTTGTTTCCGAATAATAACATAATAGGAATGATTATTTGCCGTTGACGTGGCTCACTGTTTGTAGGTCTCTGTCTAGCTGTGTTCGGCGCATTCCCGGTGGCTGCAAGTGAGGCTGGCGGATTATTAACACTGCAAGTCCAAATAAAACTACCTGAAATATCAGATGTTTGTGATAACACTGTTTAAGTCATTTTTTTCTTCTTCTGCAAATAACTCCAAACTAGCATGTGAGTTAGGATACGGATTTGATAACTACATTCTATATGAATGTAACTGAAAGTCATATGCAGGGTGCAATTTTGATCCTTGAGTTATGAGACAGGCTCCCTGAGACTTCTAGGGTTACATCGATTCACCATTAGTTCATAACGGTCCCAGCAGCTAGTTTCTAGTCGTCGACATCTGAGACAATTCTGAACAATACTGTCTCCGGTTTCTCCGTGTCATCCTGACCTGCTTCGACCCAATTTTTCATCAAAGAGTAGTCCTCAAGAAGTTCCAAAGATATTAGATCTAGTCAAGAGAGCAAAAGCTATTCAAACTACATTTACGTCGACGTAGGTAAATTTGTAAAAAGCGAAAACAACAACAACAAAGAGTAGCACTGCAATTCAGATACTTGATGTGTTTACACAATTTCAATGGGATTGCTGCTGCGGCATGTGCATAATGCTAACTCTCTTTGACAGAACACGGTTTACACCGCAGTCTTATTATTTCCTTCTCTATACAGATATAGCTTTGCACCCTGATATAAGACAACTTAAAGCATTATTACATTTTTTTTTAATCGAATGCATGTTACGCGGCCGGATAAAGTAAGTAGGACGTCAGGAGGGGGAAGGGAGGGGGGGGGGGGAGCTCTGCAATATTTACGTTTATCTCCACATTTTCTATACATGACTAAAAACGATATAATCTCCTGCAGGTTGAAAAGCATAAAGAGAACAGAACGCCTGTAAAATAGACAAATGTAGTTCTCATGGGAGACTAGCCCAGCTATTTCCTTTTGCCAGACAGACGGGATGTTGAACAAGCAGCAAGAAAGAAATCACCACTGAGCTAGTGACATCAGACTTACATTTTGAAACATTCATGGCATTGAGGAAAATCATGAGCTCAGTTCTCTGTTGCCCTATATCCATTTTTCATATTTTGAAAAAAATGATGAGTTGTGTTTGGTGAGTGTTTTTGTACATAGGAGAAAATGATTTTTCAAAGTATACCTGTTTGGGCAAATGAGTATAATAGTAGATTTACTATCCCTTTTTCACATGACAAATATATCTCCAAATTGCCCAAAATGGAGAGGACAACAAAGAACTGAGCTCACAAAATATTTTCATCTTAGTGTAAAAATTATGAGATTTCTTTTTGTTTGGTGATCAGTCTTTCTAAAGACAAGAGGTGATGATGTTTTTCTTCTTTCCACAGACTGTTCAACTCCTCTAGTGTCTGACACAGAGAAATATTAGGACTGGTCACAATGACCTCCTATTCTTCTCTCCACTATGACATGTACAGAGCTTTTGGTTGATTGGTCGACCTACCTTCCCCTGGCTCAATCTGGGCGGCATGAGAGGTGGCATAGCCTTGAACAACACAGTCAGCCAACCGATGAGCAAAGTCTGTGATAGCACTCACTACCGACTCCAGCTCTGTAGGAGAATGGTAGTCACAGCAACAGGACTCAGTGACAGGAATTAATAATGATGACAACAACTAAAAACAATATTAGTAATAACAGCAGTGATAATAACTGGTGCTTTTCACACTGCCTTCAATTTCAGCATTTCTGCATCATATTAGCGACCTCTTCATGAATCAGTTATTACTTAACACTTGGACAATGAGGACAATGAATTTCAAAATATTTCTACAAAATGATTTCTTTTTCTTTTGTTCTCAGTTGGTTTTTTTTTTTTGTTTCTTTGTTGCTCTACTGCACAACAAAGTCAGCTTGAAAAATTGGTCTTTAATGTTTCATCAATTTCTATTGTGTCAATTTCTCATTTCTATGGCTTGTTTGTTTTCATTTGTATATTGTGTTGAAAACCACTTGACAGCCCATGTCTTATATTTCAAAATTTGTCCATAAATGGTGATGATGATGCTGATGAAAATACCAACAATGACAATATCATTTCTAATTCATTTCTTTGTCATCAGGAACAAAAAATGGATTCACTATAACAAACAATGTTTCTACCTTTCTGGTCTGTGCCAAACCCTGTGGCTGACTTCTCCAACTCTGTCAGAGACTGTAAGACGGGATTGGCCCTGGAAATTAAGTATTCTGCAAACAGACAAGACAGTACAGATCAGGATTTGACTGTTGACCTCTTATATCAAAAATCATTTTCAAAAGTTCTGGTCTTAATCTTTGGCATGTAGAATTTAGCAATATGGATTATAACCATGTTTTTGTCAGCCTTTTTTGAGTCCAGGCGCATATTTAAACTGAATAAAATCCCAAGGGACACCACCAACCAAAAATGTTACAAAATGAAACTCCATTGCCTAATACACGTACAGTATATAGTCTTTCAGTTTATTTAGTGTAACTTGAGCCAAGGGAAAGAGGTAAGAGAACAAATTGTATAAATTTTCTATGTTACACACAACAATCGCTCACAGCACATTGAAAATCAATGGTCTACATCATCCTATCAGTGCAAATTTTTGAACATTCAATATAAGAAGAAGCCAGCTGTCTGTCAATGAAAGGCACACATCTGGTTTACGAAAGGCAAATTTATGTCCCTTAATGTTTAATGCAGGAGAAGATGGAAAAAAGAAAAAAAGAAGTGATGTTTAAAAACAAACATGAGTTGTCACACACTAAACCAGCATTCTCTTACAATAAGCCTGACCCCACAGTTATATAACACAGCAGTCAAAACAAAACAAAAAATTGCTGTAAAATATAAAAAACTATCATATTTAGTACTCTGTAAGGTATGGTAGGAAAACTCAGGTGGAGCGAGGCAAGTCATGGTCTTCTGAGAAGGAGTAGGTTCTTTGATTAGATGTTTCAGCCTGTAACTTCCTGACCTTCTAAAACCCCGACCACATCACTCCCAATGTCTGTCATCTACCTTTTCTCTTTTACTTTTTTTTTTTTTTTCCACGAGGACTTTCTGGGAAGATACACACACACACAAACAGACAGACAGACCTACCTGCTGTGCACGTGCTAGAAGCATAGGCTGGGTTGTCTCCTTGTTCCATTGCTTCCTCAATCATTGCACTGGCTTCCTGTACACTGCGACCTGCGGGAGACACAAAGCCATCACATATAAAACACAACTGAACAAACTCCCAAATATATCAACTTTTGGCTTTTCTTCACTTACATCTCTCTATCTCTCTCTCTTTCTCTCACTAACTATATACGCTAATCACACACAACACATGGTCTGCAGCATAAATCTTGAACTATCACATAAATGTCATAGTATCACATTTCTTTACTTTTTCCAAATCTGTTTCACAAAACTTTTTAGCTCACTGATTCCCTTAGTAATTAAGTGAGAATGGCCTGGGATGGAAAAGATTAGTGAGACTGAAGCACCGCAGACTAGATAACTTAATGAACTTCTATATAGAAATATTCCATGGTTTACAGACTCTCACAACCCCCCCCCCCCCCCCAAGACTTGTTTTTTATTTATTAGTTTAACTGATCTTACTGGGCTCTGATGTTAAAGTTTTGGAAACATACCATCATTTATTTTAAAACTCTTCTCGAGGCTATAGAAGGTTTATCGAACTAGTGGAGTACATTTGTCATCAGAAATTTCCAGGACAGAAATGCTGCTTGTACTGGGAATGTAAAATATTTTTTTTTGTATTTCACACATTATAGAAGCATGCATAAATGTATAGTTGTTGCAATATGTGTATCTGTTCCTTTTTAATCACTGATTTTCATCATCTACAATCTTCAATGTCTTATAGCAGTGTTGAGCAGTACAACTGCAAAATACCTCTGAAACCTTTGTATATCCTGAACAAAACTCACATCAGATTTTCATACTTTAATCTCAACAGATTTTCCCCACTGCAGCTCACAGGAACCACTTACTTAAGAGCTGCTTCCTCAGGTTGTCAATATCTGCTGTCAGTCTGGCTCCCAGCTCCTCCTTCTCTGTCTCCAGTTCCTGACACCTGCCAGTCAGAGCTGTCACCTGCTTGTCAAGCTCTGCCTGCAGGCGGTCCCTGTCAGCCTCTGTCTCTGCCAGCTTGCCCTCGGCCTCTGTGATTCTCTCACCTGTTAAAGTCAGACAACCATGTGGGACCTTCCAACTTCTATTTAGTTTATATGCAACCTTCACATGAATATGCCGGGTGTACAACCATCACAACAATTTCCAGTTTCTCAAGCATGTATTTATAAGTGAAGTACTGGTGAAAAATAAATCCCCTTAGATCCTATTCCTTGCCCAGGTAAAGACATCTAATGCTATTGTGAGGGATGTCACTAGTCTTTTCAGTAAATGATGGCACAATCTCATACAATTTGGATCTACAGTCTGAAATGCAATAAAAACAAAGAATAAAAACTCTACATTTTTGCCATTTAAAAGATTATCATACATATAATTTGTCCTTCACAGATAAAAACTATACAAAAACCAAATTAAAGGACTCTGGGAGATAATAGCATGTTCTATATGCTTTCACTGTCACCAATGTGTAGAATTCACTCCAGCACATCATTCCATTCCCTTGGTCATATCTTCCTTTGTAGAACTGACGGCTGACACCTTCCAGTCTTTTCAACATGTAGAATTCATTCTACACACAAACGATATAGAACTGGGTAAGTTAACCCAACTGGGCTTCCATATTTTCTTGTAGATATATTTCATCTTCATTATTCCCCATTTGTCCGGTCATTTTTTTTTTTTTATTTTTAAATTCTGAGTTAGGGTTCTAACCATACTTCCTGCTGCATAAGTGACATAATTGAACAGTTCTTATTTTGTTTCATAGGCATAAAAATTATCCCTATAAGTGGCCCCTTACAACAATTTTTTTTATTGACCGAAATAACAGAATTTTCAATGCACTTGCACATATGGGAGAGAGGTTTAACACTTAACCTTACTGAAAACACTTTTAAGCACACTGTCGGACTTCTGACAATTGTTGGAAAACTTACAGGCCTAAATACTTCAAAGCTGTCTGCAAACATAAACATTATATCCATTGTCAGCCCCCTCAGTGCAAACAGTTTCATGTTCTCAGAGAAGCTAGAACTGACAAAGGCCAGCGCGGAGTGACCCAGATGGACTGAGTGACTTACTCAGTCGGGCTTCCATACTGTCCTTCTCTGTCCTCGTCTGGTCCAACTGCAGCTTCAGGGTGTCGTTACTCTCCGTTAGTTCCTGTTCTTTCTCCCTGGCCTGCTCCTTGGTGTCGGCTAACTCACTGGACACGTTGGTCAGCTCTGTAGACTTGGTATCCACATCAGATTCAAGCTGGGATTTGGTTTCCTCCAGGGCACGGATTCTTGCCTCGAGGTCCTATAGCAGTGTACAGAGAACATAACAATTTTCATTCCTCATACCTCAATGTTTGGGAATTCTTTTCTCACAACAGCAAGGCTAAGGTCCCACTTTGCCTTTATCTTGACTTGTTTGGCATGTGTCTTTCACCTCCTTATACCTTTATTTCAAATCCTATCTCAAACACATTTTCTTCTTACATAATAAATAATCAACAAAGATACAAAATTTAAAAAATTACTGTTTGACAAAAGACTGACTTATAAGATATGTTTCATATCTTGGAAAAGGCGAATAATGAACAGTCTCCTCTATACATATATAGTGAATGATAATTTTCTTTTTTCAATGGCAGTGTTTGAGAATTGAAGCTAACAACTTACAATACACAAAAATATATATATACATGTAATATAATAATGCAGCTGGAAGTATTTGTCTGATGCCTACACGGCTCCAGCATACAATATAAAATCAACCATGAAGAAATGAAAGTTGTATACTTGGATACCAGACAGACCATACGGATACCTTACCTCTGCTCTCTGCCAGCCTTCATAGAAACCTTCAAGACCTGAGGCCTGGTCAGTGGACAGGTCAAGGGAAAGACAATGGGACACATAGTCAGTATGAGATTATGATAGTCAGTACTGTCAGTGTCACCAGCACAGCTCCATGCCGATAGGGAGGGCATACTTACATATGCAGGGCTGGTCTCAGGGACATACTCACACATGCAGGTCTGGTCTCAGGGACATACTCACACATGCAGGTCTGGTCCCAGGGACATACTCACACATGCAGGTCTGGTCTCAAGGCTTCATGCTGCCAGGCTGCTGATGGTCTCACATCCAGGCTATCACTAATACTTACTAACAGGAACTGTTTTTGATTTTGACCAGTCTATTACTTTACTTTGCCAGACGCAGGAGTGTTAAACAAAAAGTTATAAAAAAGGAAAGAAAAAATACATTTGTGTTCTTTGTATAAAAAATGTCTCACAACCAGTCAAAATGAGATGTAAGTTGCTGAGCTAGAATGGAAAAATCGGGCTTTGACTGTGATGAGGGGGGGTCAGACATCGAATTTTTTTCTATTGCCAAAATCAAAGGTGCATTCATTTCTGAACAAAACAGCACTGGTCTTACCCTCAATTTAAAAACAATTCTTCATTAAAAATAGATTTTTGTGAGTGGGTATGCAGACTTGTGCGTTCAACTGTTCATTTTCTTGGAATTTCTATCATTGCTGGGGGGGGGGTGTGTGTGTCAATCCTTGGCTCTTTAAACTGCAAATATCTCTGGCTGGAATAAAGCTAGATCAAAACTTTTTTCACCACCTGAAAGGGTATGAAATAAGTTTTCGCATGATACCAAAAACCGCATATGGCAAAAAATCATGTCATATGACCTGCTTACATGTGGCTGTTTATATGGTGTGATGCTTGTTATTCGTCAAGGTTTGTCTGTTATGGGCACAGCATGAAAGCAAATTAGTGTGCGAGAAAAAAATCCTGGTCATGTCATTTTTCTCAACATACATCATTTTTCTCAATATTTTTAGGTCAACCTTTTAACTAACACAAAACACAGTGACTTTATTCGTTAGTCTTCACACTGCTGGTTCAACATCTCTTGTGTCTGGCAAAGGGAAATAATAAGGCTATTCAAAAACAGGCCCCATAACTAAGTGACTGCGGACATGAAAGGTCACACAGTCCTATAACCCACACAAAATTAACAGATGACATGCTTCATGCAAACGGACCACATTTAGTTTGTGCCTCTACAAAAGGTGTATTCCACTAAACACATACGCAAAAGTCATATTCCAGTTTGCTGATGTGCTCTACAAAACGTGGACTCATCCAAGTGCAGTACGAGTGGCTTCCTTAACTGTCGTGGAATCAACAGGAGAAGGGTCATATAGCCACAGCCAGAGATCAGGCTAGTCCACCCCACTGTGTTACTGACTATGATTATTAATCTTCTGTCTATCTTTTGCCTTGTTCAGTTTTTCTGCTGGTCCATTCCTTGTCCCAGAACTAAACCGTCCTAACAACAACATGAAATTGCTGTAGTTAGGATAATCTAATTCTAGGGCACTGACATGTCAAAAGTGTCCAATTTTTTTAAACTCATATGTTAGCTGTTCCATAAATTTGCCTTTTCATATCAAACCTCATTGATAAGCTTCTACGGTATTTTTCCCTTTCTACACTGCACATCGTCATGGTCATTCCACAAGTGCCTAAGTCATTTTTTTCATGAACTGAGTTATGATGTTCATCATTTCCCATGTTCAGGTCTACCTGTGACATGAGTTATTTTGTTTTGTTTGAGTTAATCCTACTTTTGAAGCTAAAACCCTTTTTTGCCTAAGTCACGTTGTGGTTATCTCTAAACATGGTTTTTATCGATTTTCTCACAACAGCTCTAAATGACTTGGGCAAAAGTGGAATGACCATGACGACATAGTTATATCACTTATTTAGCTAGACCACTTGTTTCTCCCTAGATGGATGTTCAGTCAGTCCAGAATAAAAGAACTATATTATGCTTTTGTTATCTGCAACTTTTCCATAACTGGAGAAACAATTTCTTTGACACCATAGAAATTGCAAGTTGATAGCATTTCCATTCTCCATACTCTCCTACACTTACCTAAACTGCCAGGACTGGGCACTGGTGGTATGCCAGGAAACAGATGACTGAATCAATCCAGTACAAATACTTACTTGCTGAAAACAGACTGGTAGCACTGTCTGCTCCCATCACATTTTTTTTATACAGATATATCACCATCTCAGTAAATTCTAATGAATAATGTTTTCAAAAGCATGGAGTGTTCTCTCAAGAAGCTAGGACACTGATAACAAGTGCTGCTATTTCCTAACCTCTTTTTGTTTCTCCAGCTTTGAGTTATAACTGCTGGCTTCAGCCAGTTGCTGCGAGATGTCATCAGCCGATTTCTGCAAGTTGTCCTGCACCATCTTCTTCTCCTCAACCATGCGGTTCACCTCTAGCTGGCTCTCCTGTTAGTGAGGTCAAGTTAGGGCCAGAGGTCAAAGGTTATATTAAAACCAAAGGGAAATAGTAAAGTCATGTTTTGACAAGGGGAGTCATTTCACTGTAAAAAGGCAAAAAAGTTAGGGCCTGAGCAATCGAAGCATGTGAGACACAGCATGTTTGACAAGAGATCAGAGATTATGTTCTAATCAGAGGTGAAAGGCCAAAGTTCAGTCAGAGATAAAATGTCACAGTTTAACAGAAGGTGAGTGTTCATGTGCTAGTAAGGTATGAAGGATCATGTGGATCATGTAACGGTGAAAAGTGAAAGGTGAAAGGTCACACCTTACTACAAACACCACAACAGCTCAAATACATTCTAAATCTGAAATGCAAATGTCTCGCACCCATGGCAAATGAGTCAGAAGTCAATTGGGGATAATTTCAAGTCACAGCTGATTTCACCTATTTTCCCACTGAAATACCACAAGTTTTTGTTTTCCACAAAACGAAAATTAAATTTTTTTCAACCTGAAATAGAAAATTTGATATGCGAATTGTAAAATTTAAAAATGGCCGTAACTTGCGATTGCCCACAGCGACTTCCGATTCATTTGCTCTGAACACAAAACGAATTACAGTGATTGACGTTTCTACATACAATAAAAGTAAGCAAAAAAAAAAAATCAATATGTACAGATCCTACTGCAAAAGAGAGAAATTATTTCGAAGGAAGACAAAAGTTTGCAAGCAAAAAGACAATTTTTGTTGTATCTTATAGACAAATGTTTTGTTTTTTTTAGATACGAATTCATTATTTCAGTTTCTTGTAAAATTTTCTTCTTCGTTATTTTTTTTCAGTTGTTTTGTTTTTATTCTTTGTTTTTTTTTTTGTTTCTGTCATTCAGGTAAGAAAGTAAAAATTTGTTTTCACCTCCCTCCCTCCTCCTATTTTGTATCTTTTCTCATTGTTTTTCAACTAAATCTAACAGCTCTCAGTACCAATTTGTAATCTGGATTTTAATTGTTAACACACCAATTCACAGTTGTGTGAAGATCCAATCTATGCCATGCAAGAAAGGTGTAAGGTCAGCAGAACAACCAGGCAGGCGTTCACAAACAAGGGGCAGTGCCAGGACAAACAGCACAGGTCAACAAAAACAGCTCTACTCAATTATCAACATTATTCTTCAATTCTAAGATTATCAGTCTCGAAGAAAGTGTGAAAGACTGTGAAAGAAGAAATTAGAATTTTTAAAAGGAAAGATTATTTGCCATGAAGGAAATGCCAACTTTTTGAGTTTTCTTAATCATTTCATTTTGAAGCCAAATTCATTTTATTCTTTTAAATGTTAAGTTACCAAATATTTTATAAACTGTGTGAGGAAAGACAAAATTAAAATGTGGTCTCAAAAGGTTAAACTCCAGTAAATGAGATTGTACAGAATAATACAATTACCAAGCAAATTCTGAAACTACTGGAAATATTGTTGAAACACTTAATAAAGAAAACACAATGTGTCACATACAAGGGCATGAAAAGTTACAGAATAACAATGTCATGACAATAAAAAAAATTTTAAAAAACATGTCAAATGTTTTTTTCACACCATTCTATCACTGCTTATTACAACAACATTTCTCAAATCATTACTTTTGTCATGACATAACAAATCTCACTGTCTCGTTACTTTTTCAAAATTAAGAAGGCATTCTATTCTAATCATTATCTTATGATAAAACAGCAAGATTTCCAAATCACCATATCGCAACACATGAAAGGCTACTCTTCAATTCATCATATTATAACTCTATTCCCTTTAATACACTCTCTTCTCACGTGCCTGCCACTGTCAATGGACTTTATAGTAAATTAACTCCTTCAGCAGTGCTTTCACCTAGGAGTGCCCTGTGCCAGGAAATTTTTCTCTACCTTGCACAACACTCTATAACTTCCCTCATATGTACAGTGTACTGCTAATTTTGCTTATACCTGTTCTCTAAATATGTTCCTCTATTGCTTGCATTCTATTTTTAAACTTGATGATATATATTTATGTGTGGAAAAAAAGGAAGCCTCAGTGTATTTATATGTGTTAGTCTTTAAATCTAGATCTCTAGTTTAGGTTAGTGACTGACAAACCTTCCTACTAGATCTAGATCTTACTGAGCTACCTTCGTCATCATCAGAGTCACTTGAAAGATCATCACCACTATCAAGACTGTTCAGAATCTCATCTAACACTTCCGGTGATGTTTTTCTCTTACTAGCCATTTTAACCTAAGCACGAATCAGAAAGTACACACAAATTCCACTGGTTTCAGACTTCAAACAAATGCTCACGCATAACCAATGCTTCGGAACAGACCAAAGGAGGTTGGTTCAGGGCAACAGGAATATCGCACACAAATCTAGCCTCGAATGGTTCCAGGCAAATCAATGAAGGGGTTAAACAAACAAATAAACAAATTCCAGCTTTCTACATAGCTGTATTAGATATCTCATCTCTTCTTTCCCCCCCCCC
>JBCAUA010821357.1:0-14599 GCA_038406235.1 Peronia verruculata
AGAAGATGTCAGGAAGTTAAAGGCCGAAACATCTGATGAAAGAACCCACTCTTCCTCTGAAGACCGTCACCTGTCTCACTCCACCTGAGGAGTTTTCCTACCACTGCTACTTTTGGAGTTAATGTAATGGCTGTTTTGATTGGTCAATGAATACATTGACTGATAGTTAAACATCTGTAAGTATCCATACAATTGGTACAATCTCCAAATGTTCAGTTATATTGTCCTTCCATTATGAAAAGAAATCATTTTGTCAATTGTTGATACACAACATCCAGATTATCAAAATAATAAGATTGAGGACTTCAGCTGTGACAAATAATCATTTTGAAAAAACTTGAGTGAATTTCTCAAACCACTGTCACAGACAATCCTAGTTTTAGTTGCACTGAATAACTTTATACCTTGTCACACTCACCCAGCAGGTTTTTTTATTTGCCTGAAAGGCCACAGTAATAATATAGCTTTGCATCATAACCATGTGACTGTCAGACTTATTTGTGACTTTCAAGAGATAGGAAAACAGACCGGTTTATTCTATGCATATATTTTTTGTTGTTTTTTTATTTATTTATCTGTGATGTACCATTTTTCTATCACAATTTGCATTTCAGATGCCACACTTAGGCAGTTCTCAGTTTGCAAGATCTTTGCAAAATCTGTTTGTTGTACTTTCGTTATCAGGTGCCTTGGATCCTCGTTGCAAAATCTGCATATTTATGGGGAAGACAGACACAGGAGCAGCCAAACACAAGCAGCAGTCTATGGTCCTGGTCCCAATGGACACACCAGGCATCACCATTGTCCGGCCTTTGACCGTGTTCGGATATGATGACGCCCCAGGTGAGATGTATTTTATGGCACTGATACACAGCACAGCTCCAAAGTTTGTAATATAACTGAGATATGCATTCAGTAGAAAGGAGTACTATATTTAGTTCTATTATGTTTTACCAGTTGTGCTTGAAAAATCCTTAAAGGACAAATTGGTTATAGAAAAAAAAAGGGGACATGGAAGAATGAAATTCAGCCATATGGTCTACTGTTAAAGTTTTTTTTTTTTTTTTGTATATGCCTGTGTGCCAATATGCGGGATTGATTTATATTTGTGAGAGAATGGACTTAACAGTAAAATTAGATGGAAAGTCAATCAGTGCATCAGCAACTTTCAGTCAGATCTATTTGGTTTGTGTTTAATGGTTTAATTCTAAGAGTCTAAGAGACGTGAACATCGAGCACAGAGATAAAATTGTCACATTACATGTTTTGTTCATGTTGTTCTCTCAGAGGGTCATGGGGAGGTGATCTTTGAGAATGTGCGGGTGCCAGTATCAAATGTTTTGCTGGGCGAGGGGCGAGGCTTTGAGATTGCTCAGGGCAGGCTGGGCCCTGGTCGCATCCACCATTGCATGAGACTCATCGGCTATGCGGAGAGAGCTCTGGCTCTCATGCTTGACAGGGTGAGAAATGGCACTACTCTATTTCTTTATCCATGATGGATTCCAGTTAGACAAATTATATATTGTGTTGAATCAGCCGCTAATCTTTTCTGACTTTGGTTGATAAGCTTTTACCTAAGGAAAATGACAGATTTTACAGAATAAACATTCTTGCTTTTCTTTTTTTAAATCCTTACAGCAACTATTCTGAATTACATCTATACTATGTTCTGGAACGACCTGACAGTCTGTCTGTTTTTTTTCCCTGGTCATCGATTTTTTTTATTTTTTTTTTTTATTTTAAGTTTTGTTTCATATTTTTGTCCATGTGATATATTAAAAACAACATCTGCTTGAATAGATTATGGATAATTTCTGATAAAAATAAGAAATCTAAGAGTGAGAATCTGCTAACTTGTGATGGTCTTGGTTAGCTTCCACACAGTCTGCTTGTGCAATACATTCTTTTGCATGCAGACAATAAACTATTTAGAACAAATTCAGTTCACCATCCCTTCACATTTGCTGTTAGTATTCGCATTCTTGTCACAGACACAAACGCAATCAGCAGATTTTTACTTGCTGTGGTCATTCTTTATAGGTAATAGACATAAGAGTACACTTCTCATAGAAATATAACTTTCATGGTCATTCTGAATGTGCTTATGATATTTAATTTTGTAAATAGACAGTGAAAAGACTGGACCTTTGCGTGTTAGACGTCCAGTGTCAAGATGCATTAGCTGAAGGATTTTTTTATTCTCTCTCTTCAGACAATGAATCGAGTGGCCTTTGGTAAACCTTTGGCAGCCCAGGGCTCCATACAGCAAGATGTGGCCAAGTCTAGGATAGAGATAGAGCAGTGCAGGCTGTTGGTCTTGAAGGCTGCCTACATGATGGACTTGTATGGAAATAAGGTAAACCATACACGCAGCTCTCAAAATGTAGTCAGTCCCTTTTGTTTCTTCAAAGACTTATGGTAAGAAGTGGTTACATATCAAAAGCTTCATGTATCAGAGCTGATTCACATGATGAGAAGCCTTGTCTACATCTGTGCCAGATATAAAGATAAATCACTCGATAGGGGAATGAGATATTGAGAGACAGGCATCTGTTTGCTTTGCAATCTGATCATATGCTAAGCTCCACAAAATCATCTTTGCTTTTTTTTTTTTTTAATTTAGAATTTTCTCCAAAGTCCCAAGAATTACTAACATTTCATCTCCATTATTTGCATCTTAGGCCTGAGATTGTTACAGATCTTGAACACATGGGAATATTTCTCTACTGATACTATCAAATTCCTTTTCCAGTATATCATTGAGATCATATATGCATTTCATGGTTACTTTCACTAATTGTACATCACCACAGGCCATGCAAGTTTGCCTCATCTTCTTTTTGATTTCCCACAACAGGTGGCAGCACCAGAGATTGCCATGATCAAAGTGGCAGCTCCCAACATGGCTCTAGCTGTGATAGACAGAGCTATTCAGGTAAGCTTATCATCATTAAGCCAGGCATTTACAGGCATTTAAGTGTTACACAAGATGAAAAAGGAGAGTGTATGGAATCAGCTGATCTGTCAATGTATATATATATCAGATGAGCATGGCAAACAGGTGAAAACACTTGAGTGGCTGGAATGTCATCGGAGCTTACTGTTAAATGCTTATGAATACTCTGAAAACAAGTAAAATCACTTCACAGTAACAACCAGCATCTTTATACAGGGCAGATTGAACTAATGGAAGATATTGATGATAGTAAACAGAACAGCTGTTCCTCTTATAAGCTCAGTCATTCCATGTAGTAAGGAATTGTGCTCAGGAAATTCCGTCATATGACTTCTGGAGTGAGGGAGTTTTTTCTATAAGAAAACTATTATTTAATGCATGTAGGACCTAAGAGTGGAACAAAAAAACCTCTCCAATAGAGTCTGCTGAGTGAATTGACTATTTCTCCGTTCTTTATTTAATTTCCCTTCCCAGGCCCATGGTGGGGGTGGTCTACACCATGATATCCCCATAGCCCACATGTATGCCTGGGCCCGAATCTTGAGACTGGCAGATGGGCCAGATGAAGTCCATATGCGCAGTATAGCCAGAGCTGTGTATGCCAAGGCTGGAAATTCAAAGATTTAAATGTAAAGAGTTCAGTCTGTTGTTAATGTTTTTGTGGTGATGGGATGTGGAAGTTCCTAACCAAAGTGTGCTTTGATATGGCATGACAGTTTTTGCACATCAGATACAGAGTGATTTAAACTTTACCAGCAGCAAACACTATGAATTGGTAAAAGTAGCAGTTCACCCATGTTTTTCTGCATAAAAATTAGAAAGACTGACTTGAATATGTGCCTTGTGATACACATATTTCGGGCTTGTACACCAATCTTTCTTGATGGTATATTTTTAATTTAATGATTCGTTGTAGTGCTTATTCAGAATAATTTCGGAAGTGTGTACAAAGTACCAATTTATATAAGAAAGGAATAGTTACACTTCTCCCACTAAACTTTTGCACCAAATGATGAACATACCTGTTTTCCAGTATGTGGGATGGTAAAAGTTTTTCTGTAGATATATAAAATAGATACATATATGAATAGAGTGATTCATGGTTTGCCCATTTGTCTTTATAACAGACTTGATTAAATATGTTTCCGCTGACATTTGCCACGGCTTTGTTGCAAATGCTCTTTTCACCCTCTTTGAAGTCAAACATAAAATTGTATACTTCATTCTCATGTCAGTCAGCTTGGGCAAAAAGTAGTTCAGATCAAAGTTGTGTTAACTAAGCACATATCTGTAAAATCTAAGTTAATATTGAGAAGATTTTTCAGTAATTATTTCATTTTTCTGTGTATACCAGTACTCAAAACTCATCTCTGTCTCATTTATTTTATTTTTCACCTGTGGCAACAATATTAAACAAATCTGTTTTTATTTCCTGAACAACTATTTTGGCAGAGGTTGTTATAGAGTTTTCTATTTTTGTATCTTCGTATAGGCTCATGGAGGTGCTGGTGTCTCTGGTGATTTTCCCCTTGCACATCTTTACGCAGCAGCTCGTACCCTGAGACTGGCTGATGGCCCAGATGAGGTCCACATGCGAGCTGTTGCAAGAATGGAGTATGCCAAGCAGCACAAGGCCAAATTGTGATGTGCATATGCAAACTGTGAAACTGCCATAAGTAATTCAGACAAATGGATCTATATATTTTCTTCGTGTTTGCACGATGTTTGCACATTCAGGAAGAAATATGACTGAAGAGATTTGTTGGAAATGAGATGTGAAAATGCATTGTTTATCATATGCTGCCAACCACCACAACATGCCTGAAAGTTAGATAAAATTCCAATGTGTTCACAGGTTCTGATATCCTTGTTTTTTGGGGGGTTTTTTGTTTTGCTTTTTTTGCCACTAAATCAATTGTGTAAAACTGACTGGGTTGTTAGATGTCCTTAGTCATTTACTGAAATATCAGCTTATCAGCTGGTGAACATTGATTTTCACGTATGAAATTGTCCTCTAAGAGGAAAAAATTGTGATATGTGATTCTCTCCAATAGACGAAAATGGATTGAATTTTTTTTGTGGCCAGAAGTTCTAATACTGATTATACATTTTAAGAGAAAAAAATTATTCTCTTTTATAGAATCTGTGTGTGTAATTAGTGAAAAATTATTTCCCCATTTGTCAGGAATCTTTACTTTCATTTTTTCTATTCTTGGAGTGAACTCGGTTGTCACACACAGGATGAGTGACAAGAGATCAGCCTAGTGAGATTTCTTTTCACATTCGCAAAGATTCATCAAGGCCAGCATAAGAAGACTATGAATACATCATAGATACAGCTGTTACTTTTATGCTAGCATCTTCAGATAGTTGTGGTCAGATTATGTGAACACACCAGTGCCATTACACAATAACTTGACTGAATGAATTGAGTATCCCCTGCTATCATCTGTACATATTAATCTGTGCGACTTCACAGTGCATAATTTGAAATGCATAAAATTGTAGCAGGCCCCTGGGATATATATTGATAGATATATCTATATATATTGTTTGCGGCCACCCATGGGCATTCACTTGGACAAGTTGTCCAATTTTAACCCTATCTGGAAATGTTTAAATGAAATATAATTTATTTGTAAGGATGAGACAAATAGGCACCCATGCAGAATCATCATGCATTGTAGGATGGATACACTATGTCAGCATAAAAATCCAGTCATTGACTCCTTTCCTTTCTTGGATGTCTGAGCTTCTTTCAGATCATGTTACAGATTGATGGTCAAGCTTATCTCTCTCTTTTTCATAATGTCATTCCTAACACTGTTTTGAGTTGTTTGGTCCGTGCATTACTGAAAAACTGTTTTTTGGTTGTATGTTTATGCATGAGGGGAAATGCTCAGTGAGTGAAATATGGTTTCAGTTAATTCAGATTATGTGATAAATATACAGTTAATTATATCAAACATATGGCTGTTTTCTATCATGAAAGTACATGTAATATTTCCTTTTTAGGAGAGTGCTTGAATGTGGTTTTGTTAAAATATGTCTTGCCTTTCCAAAATATAAAGGATAACCTTTTTTTTTTCTATTAGCATCTGGTCAAGAGTGTTTCTTTTCTGTTTCAGTTCTGTTTGAAGAGCATGGCATCCTGAGCTCCAAAAATGTAGACTGATTTGATGTGAGAATCCTGTGTGGCTTGTGCCTTAATGTTTATGGCATTACCTCTATCCTATCTTCGCCACTGTTTTGATTTGCCATCTGTAAATCTACAGATATTATGTGACCAAAGTTTCATGAAGAGAGAGTTGGAGAGAGAAAAAATGTGTGGTATTTATTCCGAAAAAGTGAGTGAAGGCCTTGTTTGACACAACTTCGATTTTGTTTTGAAGAGTTTGGAGTAGAGTGACATTAGTCTCCAATTGTTCTGTTTACAGCAATTGTTCTTGATTCTTAATGTCAAGTTATCCAGTTTTGCTTGTATTTGGAAAACCAGCTCCATGTTACTTGTTTTAATATATTTTGATATTTGTTTCTTTTGTGTACATTAGTTGTGTTTATAATAAAGTGACGAGAAATATAAAATCAGATAATATACTCTATTTTTGTGTTACTGTGAATTATTTCTGAATTTACAATTGTCGTACATATTTTGTAAATAGTAAACTTCCCAGCAGTCGTTTACAATTTCTTTTCTTCTCTTTTGCAATTAAATGACCAAGATCATTTGCAAATTCTTTCTCAAAAGTTCATTTCGTTAAAAAAAAAAAGAAGCCTGACATACAAGAGATATATTTGCACTCACCAAAGAAAAAATAGCCCTTTTTAGTCAAAAGTTAAAATCTTACAGTACTCTAGAGCATATACATATAATATTACATCATTACCCATCTCGCAAAATATGATCACATATAGGTAAGAATAAAATAAATTTGAAAAATTTACATTCACACAAAAAGGCATGATAATGATCACACTTGAGAAAAGGAGACAAAAGTATCAATATGCCATTTCAGAGAATATGATTCTCACCTTTTGTAACCGTACAATGCTCTATAGTAATGGATATTGTATGTATAGGTCTATATTTAAAAAAAAAAAAAAAATCATTACATGATTATACGCCCTTTCGTGACATGGCTGAGGAAATATCTGTAATTATGATACTTCTGTCAAAAATATTTTGAGGGAAGGAATAGAGTAGAGGGGGAAAAGGGAGGGGGGGAGGAGAGGGGGAGGCATGAAAATTGTTTCATACTCACAAATTATCTCACAAAATGGATTTTATTATCCTTCCCCCTCTCTTCTGTCCTAAATATAAAGATATTCCCAATTGTCTTCAGGATATTATGGGCCTTCCACAATGTTGAGCAACAGCGGGTAAGAACAGAATTTTACTCCGAATTTTAAGATGAAAAATAAAATTTTAAAAAACAAAACAAAACGAAACCAAAACAAAGGGAGGAGATGCGGGGGATACTGAACATGCTTGATATCAAAGACTTTCATGAAGATCTTTGATTTTTACTGCCAATCGCCAAACTTTCTTTTTTCTTTTTTTTTTTTTTTTTATCATCTTATAAACCATTAACGGTTATATTGGTTTGCCTGATGAGGATTAAATGTTATACAAAGAGACAGAAGAGGAAAACTACGAATACAATATTTTTATGTCGCCATCCCGCTTTTTTTCCCTCATTGTTTCTGAGGAAAAAAAGGAGGGGGGGGGGGGGTTCAAAGAAAAGAGAAACGGACGAGCGTCAGTTGCTCGTGTGCAGTTCCAGTTAGCTCCTTTTTATCTCTCAAACAAAGCCCGTGAGCTCCAGGCAAATTTAGCCTGTTTGTTGTTCGGGAGGTCCAACTGTTTAGAACTTTCACGAGTAAACACGTTGCATTAGCCATGGATCAGTAAGAACTCTTTGAAGGGAGGGGAGATGGAGGGGTAGCTTTACTGCTTCAGAACCAACCTATTGCTTGTTCTATTGGCCTACTGATCGTCGATACCTTTTTTGAATAGTTTGTTTGTCTGTTTGTTTGGGTGTTTGTTTTCAGTAGTCTGCATGTTGTGCTAGTGTTTATTGTACTACATATACACCACAACAATGATCTCATTTCCAGGAAGACTACACAGTTGACGATCATAACATTAAATTTTAACAACATGACACTCCATCCTAACAATACATGTATTTCGCTTGCGTTCGTTGTGTAGCATAAAGATTTCACGGGGTATATAGTTGTATGGCACAGTACGTAGAAAAGGGTTGAAATAGCAGTTGGCTTAGATCATTTTTGTCTAATTCTATGCTATTCCATCTCGAATAATTTTACAAAAAAACAAGGATCTACAGTTGACACGCTTTTATAATAACTAGGCTACGTGCAATCACTTCGACTGGAATATCAAACAAGCTTCATTTTTATGTTATTGCGGACTCTCGGCAATGTAACTGTGATAACAGTGTGTCGACGAAGAGGGTTGTCCTTGAAAATAGAAATATGATTTTCAACTACATACTTAGGCGGAGAATTTTCGATGTCAGTGGCTCACTGTTCATAAATATTAAAGCTAATTATTATGTTCACTCTGGTAAAAAAAAAAAAAAATGGGAATGAGAATGGTAAACTTTCTTTGCCATAGTTAATCATTTTCATTGATTTGACTGTAATTTGAAATCTTGGCACAAGCTGCACTGGCAATTACTCCACGCCTAGTCTATCATGCCAGTGTTAAGTGTTGATAACATCGCCATGAGACAGAAGATCAAACATGAGACAAGGACTCCAACAACCTAAGTGTTAATGCAGATGTAAGCTTAGGAGATGAGATTTTGCAGAATTAATAATAATAAATAGGCCTACACATTTGAACGAACAGGTCTGCAGAATGATTCGACAATACATGTAACTTGGTCCTTGATAGGACTTTCTTGCGGAGTGGTAAATATTAAACCAAAAAAATGCGGTAAAACTAAACCAGAGCCAATGGCCTTGATAAAACTAGGATAATAAGCTAAAAGAAGATAGGCCGGGGGGAGACGGAACGAGAACATCCAGGAATAACTAAGAACATTTTCAGACACTCGGTGAAGAACAGGAGCTCATTGCACTTTTTCTGATTTATAATTTGTCATTAAAGCCGGCGACGCAACAACAAGACACATGAAAGTTTGATTTTCTTATAAATAGCGCACCAGTCCAAACTTAGCTAATACACGGCGCTTGTACCGCTAGGCCTATTACAGTGATGTCGATTTGCAAATAATTAATCACTGAACATTTTCAATTATTCTTTGTATTCGTACTCGACTCTTTTACTTATATAATTGGCTTAGCTGCTCTGTAAATGAAAATAAATCTTTCAGCGTTCAGCTTGACCTACTACATGCATAATTATGTAACAAAATGTGTTCCTATTTTCGGAGAATTGCTTCATTTTATTTTGGGTGATATTGTGACTGAATCTAGGCAGTCTGATCAGGAGACACAGTTGCATTTGTGATGATTTTACTTTAACAAAAAAAAAAAAAAGAATGTGCGCTGTCTCTCTGACGAAGATATTCAATTATTTCACCGCCGGTGGGAAATGCATCCAGAGTTACCTCCTCTTTACTTCCGCCATCTTCTGCTGGGCTGCAGAAGAAAGTGAAAGTTCAAAGCCGCTGATATTGATATGCATGACAGCAATGCTTTTAGAGTGGATTATCCAATAAAACACGTGAGCTTATCTTTTGCAAAAAGATTATTTTTGCCTTGCATGGATATATCTTTTGAAATGTGGTTTATAGCATTGTAGATTTTATCTGGCAGGTGTTTACATCTGACTTGATGATAGATCTAGATTCTAGTGGTTAGCTGAATCAAGTGGTTACTTCCGGAATCAAGGTCTGTGATCTCTCTAATGCCACAGCCAGGCACTTAAAACTAGGTCTGTTTATGTTGATATACCCAGATAATTAATTCTGTTGTGATAAGGATCGATGGTGAGAATATTACTGATTTATATTGAGGCCTAATTAAATGGGATTTTATAGACGAAAATAGTGAAAGCTTTTCTATGATGATGATGATAATGCCACTAAAACAAAAGATGTTAGGGCCTACATGTGAAGATGTAATCAAACAATTTGGATCAAATGTCGAGGAAAGATTAGTACTGTCATTTTGTGTATTGTATTTATTCTTTAGGAGTGGAGGCTGGGATATTTTTGACCCGTTTTTAACGTTGATTTCTTTCACAAGTGTGCAACAAGCGTTTAGCTTAGGCCTACTTTTATTATATCAACACAGTGGACAAGTTCAACCCATTTGACATAAAATTTATACTGTGGTTCCATTAAATTATTGAGCAATAATGTCTGGGTTTAAATTAATGTTATATAATGAGATAAAACTCTATCACATGAGCTTTGAGTTGCAAAGCCACCTGTTATGGATCCACCTTTTAATGCTGGTTTATACATGACATTAGAATTGTGTGATTGCAAAAAAGAATGAGCATAGTATGTGTGCTGTTTTGTCTACTGCACTTTGAAAGAATTAGTAGAGAATAACAGTTTCTCCTTAGAAAGCAAGACCGAAATCTCATGTCTGACTTAATAGAGGATTCTTTGTATTTTGTAATGAATTTTTTAATGTCTGCACCTGTGCATGCATACATGTGTGTGTTTCAGTCGCCAGTTATAGTTTTACACTGTCCTCAATAAAAAGTAATTTGCCATTTTCTTTTTCTTTAAAAACTATGAAAACTGGAGATGTTGATAAGTACAGTTACTTTGCCATAGCAGTAGTCTGTCATCATATTGTTTATCACTTTAAGCTGCATAGCTTTGTTCAAAAGTGCAATTTGAACTAGAACAAGGGGAGTGAAATCTCTCCGTTCTAATGATCATTTACATAGAATGTTTGTCTAGTAGGTAATTTGGGATATTTTTTTCTGTCATCTAGCAGTGATACATAGAAAGCCATAACTATAAACAGCATTACACTAACATTGGAAACATCAGTATAAGGTGCTCAGGTGAATAAGATACTATCATCATGTTTGGCTTCATGAGAAAAGATAAGGAGAAAGAGAAAGAGAGAAAGGAGAAGCATGATAAAAAGAAGAAAGAGAAGGATGAGAAGCTGGAAAAGAAAGAAAAAGAGAAGAAGGAACGCCAAAATATGACGCCGGAAGAAATGACACGGCTGGAAGAAATGAAAAAGGGTGTGTTGAGAAGATTCAGTGACAGGGATAAAAAGAGAAATTCTACAAAGTCGATAGAACAAAGAAGTCCCACTGAAGATGAGAGTAGTGGGGATGGAGGTTCAGCACGTTCAAGTCCAGTGAAAGAGGTCAAACCACTAACCAGGCCTCAGCCCTTGCCTCGTCAACAGCTGTCTTCTGCCACCACGGCTGCCGCCAAGAGAGATCCTGTCCCTCCGGCAGTCATGCCAAAACCTAAGATGAAAAGCATCTTGAAAGGCACTGGGGAGGGCAGTCCAGGCTACTCCCCAAATATCAACCTGGATGACTCCAAACTACTGCAAGAAAACACGCGACGCAATGAGGATATGTTCGCAGAGCAGGTGGCGCCAAAGTCATCAGCTCCACCCCCTACGCAAAAGAGGAAGGCTGCTATACCTTCTTCAAATTCCACCACGCCCTCTACACCTGGTGATGATTTCAGTGAAGTGGAGGAGACCAAAAAGCATGATGCTTTGGGATCCAAACTAAAATTGCCAGCCATCATTCCACCCAAGCCCCCACGGATTAGAGAAATAGTGGTGAAAAGAAATCAAAGCGGAGGGTTTGGGTTCAGTCTACGCAAGGGTGTGATTCCACAGTTTGGAGGTGGTGAGCCCCGTATTGTCACATTTGCTGAGCCTGGTAGTGGACCAAGCAGCATTCAGACAGGCCTATTGCCCGGCGACAGACTTGTTGAGGTAGGTAAAGTTACCGTTATGATTGTAAAGCACCATATTGAACGTATAAATTAATGAAGTGATTTATTGTCACAATCAATCCACAAAGGCACACAGGTCAGTTTTAGGAATTTTGAGAAAACAGAACAAAAATGGTTTAGGACAAATCTAAAAGTGACAGGCAAGTGGGTAGTGGTTAAAAAAAGTAGTATTAATTTCATGACACAAAATACTGACTATTAAGCAAGGTTACTTAAATGTAGGAGTGATTATGATTAATATCAGCACTCATAAGGTGGCGCTATGTAGACTCCAGTAATTTTTGGTTCTTAGAGTGTCAGGAAAAATTTCAGGAGTAGGTTATGTTCATGTTTTTGCTATAATGAGCAATTGTAAACATGTTTTTTAAGAAATAAAAAATTATCGTTGCATATGAGGTAGTAGCAATACCATTATAAAAAGTAATATAATTCTGTTAGGAAAGAGAGGCAGTGCGAAATATAAATCTGTCTTTCACGAGATTAGCCCTTTTGTTCAACTCAATAATAAATATTGTGAATTTTGCTAAAATACTTCAGCTGAGACATAATATGTCTAATTCTACTAGTAATCAGTTTTGCTTGTCAAGTGATAACAAAAACTACAGTCACTATCATTGCAACTTCTTCAGATCAATGAGAAAAACATTGAAAAGTTATCAAGAGAGGAGATAGTTGAAATTATCAAGAAATCCCCGAACACAATGACCTTAAAAGTCCAGCCTATCCCGGAACTGATAGAGTTGAGTGTGAGACCCAACCGAGATGGCTCTTCAACAGACATCCAGGAGGACGCTGCAAAAAGCGGGACTCTCAAGAGGAGTGGAAGTTTGAGATACAAGAAAGGGGTGAGTCACACTGCTGCTCTTTAGTCTCATCTCCTCTATTCACTGTCTCTTTGTATTTGACACTTCTTGAATTTTATCTTTATATATATCATGTATTTTCTAGATATCTTACATTGATCACTCCCACCCCCCTCCTGTTCCCAATGCTCCATTTAATCCTCATCTGATCTCTCACTCCTCTGCTCTTGTGCATTCAGTACTTCTTCATTTTACTTGGCTTTTGTACAGTGTCAGTTGGTTGTTACCTACCAGATTCCTACATTGTGTTTAAAAAAAAATAATTTCCTCACTTCCCCCCTTGCACCCTCCACAATCCTCATCCCAGTTCTCAGAAAGATCGTAAAGCAGTTGGAAAGCAGTTGACCAGAGCTAGCTAGAATAAGCACTTGTGCACTTGTAACTAGCTGATCAGAAGAGGAGCACTCTTGTTTATTCCAATTCCACAAAGTTTTTGTTTTATAGCAATCGTCTTCAGAAAGTCTTTCCAACATCTACATTTCTGAAATATTTTATCCGTTTACAATGAACCTGAACAGGGAACTGATAAAAGTAGGTGATTTATTTCTGGGAATGGAACCGTGGGTTTGTAGAACTGTTCCATGACATCATTTTCCCCAGTGTATGAGTACTGAATGAATCACACAGGAAGAAAAACAAAGAGTGTGTTGAATACATTGTGTTTTGGTGGGGTGGGGGTGAGACCTATGTGTAGTTGTCAGCTGTTCCATTTGGAAAGTGTATTTACACATGTATTAGAGTATTATGATGAAGTGGGCTTGCCTTTCACTGCCTGCTGTTTTGTTTGGCTGTGTTGCATAGCTGGACACTTTTCATCTTAATATCCTTACATAAAAGCCATCTGTTGAACTTACACAACTTCATTTCCATTCTTCTAATGATCTGCACTAGGCGTTATTTTTGTCTGTCTACCTTGATCTCTCTCTATCCAAGTTCCGTGTTGCATTAGATTTGTTATCTGTACGTGTGTAACCAAGCTACACCACACTAGTATTCACTTCTTCACTGTGGTCTGCCACCTATCTGGCATATTCATTATTATAAGGTCTTCTAGCGATATACATAAGTAACATATGTAAACAAGGTAGTGAATTTCTGATCCTGTATGGTCCGAAAGTCATCCTAAAATTCCATAATAAAATATATGTAGCATGGTGACAAATTGTTGTTTTATTCTTAGATACTGAAAACTCAGAGAACTCTAACAGCTTGCCTAGATCTGGTATTATACTCTTTACAACTGCCACTAATCAAGTGCTCTGTTTGTTTGTGTATGTGTTTTTATTTTCTGTGTCTCCTCACTTCAGTGTTTAGGTCTGTTTTGGTAAACAGACACAAAGACCAAAAGGGAATGTGTCTACTTTGTCACCTCAGTCTACTTTCTCTACTATGATGAAATGCCCTGAGTTTATTAGCTGTCTCACACCTCTGTTGAAAAATAAAACCGAGAGAGTGAATATAGAAATGAGTTGTCATGCTCCTCATAAATTGACACAAAATCTGAAATGAACGGATTTTGCTTTTTGTGTAATTCTGTAATCTTCACGCCCAATCACAATTTGTAGAGATGAACTCATCAAATTAGGCCAACATGTTTTGTGTTTGTCAGTTGTCTTAGCAAGAAAACAGACAGAAAGAATAACTTAAGACTTTTTTGTTTTGTTTTTTTATTATATCTATATGTTTTATCACTTCCCACAAGATAATAATAAACACATCATATCGCAATATGCTAAGTATGTGTCACCTGTCTCGTCACCATGCATAAGAGTCACGGAAATCAAGACCGGGGGGGGGGGGGGGTTTCGTCAAAAGTTTCAACCTCCCATCTT
>JBCAUA010821577.1:0-14599 GCA_038406235.1 Peronia verruculata
GCTCACAGTCCAGCACTATAAATCTCCCCTGTCCCCTCTTTGCTAAAGAGGGGAACCCATCGATGCAACGTGATTCCTCCCTTTACTAAAAAGGGGAGAACCATTATTCATCTCCCCTCTGCAATAGGGCACCTGACATCCCCCTTTGAAAAAGGGGCACCTGATACTCCCCCCTTTGAAAAAGGGGCACCTGATACTCCCCCCTTTGAAAAGGGGCACCTGATACCCCCCCTTTGAAAAAGGGGGGTCCAGGGGGGATTTAACGAGAACAGCCAAACCCTGGCCTGCAAGACTGCACGACGGGTTTATACCTCCAGGTTAATGAATTATCAGGAATTTTCTGTGGAACTTTCAGGGCATGCAGAGGAAAAAAAACCCGCCGGGTGGCGGGTTTAATGGACATTGCCTAAAGACAACAGCAATTTTATCCGTGTTGATGATGTGCGGACTTATTCTTTCTCGCTGCCGATCTCATAGAGTTCCACATTGGCCTCTTCAATCAGACCGGTGGCTGCATCGACATCGACCTTGATTTCGTAACCCAAGTGGGTCTGAATATCGAACTCATAGGTCGCCACACCATCATCACCAATCTCCAGTTCTTCGGCCACCACAGTGCCTGGATGTACCGCGAGGGCAAATTCACGGGCCTCACTCTGGCTGATCTTGGCCATTTTCTTGAACAGGGGATCATTGGCATCCACCTCACGCTCCACTTCGACGATAAAGCCTTCTTCGGCATTACATTCGACATTGTAGGTGTTGCCATCGATGGCCTCGATATCGAATTCATAGGTGGGGTCATCCCCTTCCATTTTCAGTTCCAGCTTGCGGGCATCTCCAGGGATCCGGTCCAGAGCGGCATCCAGACAGGTCTCGACCGAGACCATCTCCCACTGGCACACATCATCCAGATCGCCGTTATCCGATTGATGCGTGTCTGCGAGGGCGGAGAGTGGCCACAGACACGCAGTGGCTGTGGCAAAAAGGGTGTGTGCAAAGCGTGTGTTCATGAAGTGACTCCGTATATTTGAGTAATTACACGGAAACAGTTTACAGGATTGCCATGAGAAATTTCAGGAATTTTGCACTTTATTTTTAGGAAGATTTCCTAAAAATATCAGGAAATCTTCCTATCTATAATTCTTCTGAAAAACCCTTTGCTGATCAGAAACTCAGTCGCATACCAACAAAGGCGCTGCGCGGCGGCGCCGGTCCCAGGAATACCGGCGAGGTGATATTGGTGACATCTTCCAGCACCTCCTCGGCTTCATCGATCTCACCCAGCAGCCCGAAGGTCTCATAGTCTTTATCAAAGACATTGTTGACCTTGGCATAGATCAGCACGTGATCGCTGAAGCGATAGCTCGCACGCAGATTGAATACGGCAAAGCCATCTACGGTATCAAGCTGGTTGGCCTCGTCACCGCGCAGGTATTGATCCGAGTTGTAGACCATCTCGCCACCAAAGGTGAATTGTTCATTGAAATAATAATCTGCCCCCAGCTTTAGAGTATGTTCCGGAATACCCGGGATGCGGTTGCCGGAGCTCACAGCGATCTGGTCGTCATCCAGGCCACCCATACCTGCTCCAGGATGATCCTCACTGGTGGTTCCAATAAATGCATCCTCAAAGGTGGCATGCACATAGCTGTAATTCAGATACCAGTCGATACTCTGGCGCAGGCTACCGCTGAACAGTGCCTCTACCCCATAGCGCTGGGTATCCCCGATGTTCTTGAAGCTGCCAACAGAACCGGTGGCGCCGCCACCCTGGAAGATGATGTCATCCTCATTGGTGGTATGAAAACCACCCAGATGCCAGTTGATACCCTTGAGCCGTCCGCGCGCGCCCAGCTCAAAGCTCTTGGCCACCACCATGTTCAACGGCGGATCGGCGAGGAAGGCATTGGGCAGACGACACTCTTCGCCGGTGGCCTGGGTTACGGCCTCGGAACAGGCCAGTTCAATCGGTGTCGGCGCCCGTGATGACTCGGCATAACTGCCATAGACATTCAACTCCGGCATGGCCTGCCAGGTGACACCGGCCATCGGATTGAAACGCTCGTAGTCATTTTCCCCGTTCAGTTCCGGCTCCTGACCACTGAGATCGCCGATCACCACGCGGGTGTTGTCATAGCGACCGGCCAGGGTAACGGCGACGGTATCGCTGACAGAAAGTGTATCGGTGATGTAGAAACTGGCGCTGCGGGTACGTGTCTTGACCGCGGTATTTTCATCGTCGACCGTTGGGCCACTGACCGAGGGATCGGTACTGCGGTTATCGTCCAGCTCGGCCAACTCGGTGCGTGAATTGAATCGCGACAGGCCCTGACGGTGACTGACGCCGACAACCAGCTGGTTTTCACGGCCAAACACATCCTGGCTGAAGGTAGCCTGGGCCGTGGTGCCATAGGATTCCTGGGTTCTGCTGCTGATGTTGTTGATGGCGTCAAAGTCAAAACCTGCAGGGAACGGTCCTTCCACGGCATCGGCAACGGCAAACTCACCCAGCGAGGTCAGACAGGTGTCCTCATCGCCATCGGCGTCGGTGACATCATCTTCTTCAACGGCATAGACCTGTCCGGTACCTGCATCATCGGTACAGGCAGCCAGCTCAGTGGCATCACCATTGAAGGCATCGGTCTCGTTCCTGCGCCAAAAGGCGTTGCCGGACAATTGAATCGCATCCTGTAACCAGTGCGTGGCCTCGGCAGAGACCATGGTCATATTGTTGCTGGTGATGTCCGGCGCGGTGAAAATGGCGTCCCGATCCAGCCCCAGCAGTTCCTCCGGTATCGCACCATTGCCACGCAGATTGCTGTCACCATGCTGCAAATTCAGATCGGCGGTGGTGGAGGCGTTACGAAAGCCGAAGCTTGTATAGATATTGGTGGCCTCGGATTCAGACAGGTCACGCCAGCCATCTTCTTTAAAGTCATGGATGTTGATGTAATAGCCCAGCGTGCCATTGTTGCCACCACTCTCTATCGAGTGAGTGCGGCGTCCGAAGGTACCACCGCCAGCCTCGAGTGCATGGCCTTCGAAGGAAAAGCCGTTTTTCATTTCGATTGACAGCGCTCCACCGAGCGTATTGAGGCCAAAGATCGGATTGGCACCACTGATCAGGTTGATGCTGGAGACCGCGGATTGTGGCAGCAAATCCCAGTTGATGGTGTCGCCCAGGGGCTCATTGATACGCACACCGTTCTGAAACACGGCAACACCCTGCGCCAGACCCAACAACGGTGAAGCGGTAAATCCGCGATACTGAACATCCGGCTGCAGGGGATTATTCTGCGCGGCATTGATATTGACACTGCCAAGATTTTTGTTCAGATGTTCGGTCAGATCGAGGCTTTGACTGCGCTCCAGATCAAATTCGCCGATGCTCTGCACATTGGCCGGGATCTTCTCTACCGGCAGGCCGACACCGTGGGCCGGGGTGGTGCCGATGACCTGCAGTTGATCCAGTTGCTCGGTTTCTGCGAATGCACTGCCTGCCAGGGCTACGCCCAGGAACAGTACGCAGGGTGTTTGCCTGTAGGCACCAGGGATGCTTGGAGTCATATCGATTCTCATTTGGAAAGTGTAATTTTTTTGCGGGCAGGCTGGAAATCAAAACTCCGAGATAGCCCGCCGGATTAATCAGCCGCCCCCAGCCTCCCCGGGGGTACCTTGATTGCGATTTGATTCTGGTGCGGGACTATACAGAGATGGAGCCCATTTGAAACCGGGAATAATTCCTGTTTTTTACAGGAGGCATGAATACCATCAGGCGGTGATTACACCATGCCGGATGGCCAGACGGGCCAGTTCCGCCGTGGTGCCGACGTTGAGTTTGCCTTTGATTTGTGTTGAATAATTGGCCACTGTCTTGTAGCTGAGTGACAGGCGGCGGGAGATTTCAGTGACATTGAGGCCCTCGGCAAGCAGGCAGAAAATCTCGAATTCACGGGTTGACAGGCCGACGAACGGGGTATCGCGACCACGCGCCTTTTGAATGGCCAGATGTTGGGCAATCGAATCTTCCAGATACATGCCACCCTCGGCCACTTTGCGCACGGCCTTGACCAGTACATCCGAGGCACTGCGTTTTGAGATGTAGCCACGCGCCCCGGCCTGCAGTGCCTGCTCAACAAATATGGTGTCCTCGTGCATACTGAACACCAGGATACGGGCATCCGCATCGCGAGAGACGATGCGCCGAATCGCCTCCAGCCCCCCCATCCCGGGCAAAGACAAATCCATGATCACGACATCCGGCAACAGATCGACTATTTGCCTGCAAGCCTGCTCACCACTGGCTACTTCACTGATCACCTCAATATCTGCGGCCTTTTCCAGCAATACCCGGTAACCCGTCCTGACGACCTCATGGTCATCGACCAGCAATATTCGGATAGTTGGATTGGCGCCTGTGTTCATGCATCCTGACCGGAATTGAGTGGAATCGATATGCTCATGGTGACGCCTTTTCCGGGTTCTGTCTCTATGAAAAATTCCCCTTTGAGCACATTGATACGCTCCTCAATACCGCGCAGACCGATGCTGCGATTGACTGTCTGCAAATCGTAACCCCGACCATTGTCACTGATCTCCAGCCTGATGCGCTTTCCCATTCTGCTCAGACGGATGCCGACATCGCTGGCCCTGGCATGTTTGACCACATTGGTCAGGGCCTCCTGCACGATCCGGTACAGACAGATGTTGATCTCCGGACCCAGGTCATCGAGCTGGCCCTCACTCTGCCAGCGGCAAAACATCTCCTGATGGGAGAAATTCCAGTCATCGACAACCTGCTGAATGGCCGGCACCAGCCCCAGCTCATCCAGGATAACCGGGCTCAGCCGTTGCATCATGTCTCGCACCACATCGTACATGCGCGATGAGACTTGTACGATCATCTCCGCATTGTGACTCACCTCGATCTGCTCAAGCTCACTCTGACGGCCCATCGAGGTCGCCATTGCCTTGATCGCCGAGATCGACTGACCCATTTCGTCGTGCAGCTCGCGCGCCAGATGGCGACGCTCCTGCTCTCGGATATGTATCGCCCGCTGTGTCATATGCCGGTGATCCTCGCGGCTGGCGCTGAGGATCTCGGCCATGTGGTTGTAACTTTGTGCCACGGCAGTCAATTCGGGCAGCTCGAATTGCGGCAAACGTTTGTCGTAATCGCCTTTCTCGATGCCCTCCAGTGCCTGCAGTATGGAGCCGATCGGCCTGAGCCAACGGCCGGTGGAGACATAAATCGTCATCACAGACAGGACGGAGAATAGCAACAGCAGCCCGATCAGTGAGCGGGATTCTTCCCAGCTTTCATCGATCTCGTCATTGGGATCAGTGCGCACGTAGATATGAAGATCACTGCCATCACTGAGAGTGATCAGTCGGTGCAGATCCAGCGGTGTCGGTTTGACCAGTTGTGCAAACCAGGCCGGGGCCTCGGCTTGATGCGGCATCGGCAGTGCCGGTTCCGGGTACTGACGTTCGCGAGCAGTAGACACGGCTACCCGCAAATGACGGGTCTGCGGTAAATCCGATATCTTCGCGACCAGCAATTGTTCGAGTTCACGAGCCGGTAAGTTGCCGTTGCCAACGATGGCCAGATCGAGCAGATTGAAGGCCAGCCTGGCACTGGAATGGGTCTCGGACTCGATTGCACGACGGGCATTATCGATCACCAGCAAGGTCCCGAGTACCAGGACCAGGGCAAACAGACACAGGATCAGCAGATTGATGCGCAGACGCAGGCTCATGCAAACATTCCGGGAACACTCGGAAAAGGGTAACAGATCTACAGCAGTTTCCTGGTTTCGGGTGCCAGATTCAGAATCACCAAAAGCTGGAGGCTTGTTTCTCTGTGCAGAAGTGATTAATGTGATTGGCTGGCGCTATTAATTTCCCTGCAGCTATCCCCGTTGCCTTCTCATTTGAACATTCGCTTTATGAATCGCACTCTCTGTCCAGCCGCATGCTTACTGCTGTTCTCCGCCAGTATACCGGCCGCACCACTTGATTCCGCCGTCAACACCCGCATCGAAGGCCAGCAGGAATCGATCACATCGCAGCAGAAGATCGACCAGTTGGCCGATGAAACCGACAGTCTGCTGCAGGAATACCGGCAGGTTCTGAGTCAGTCCGAGAGCCTGGCAGCCTATAACGGCCAGTTGCAGAAACTGGTTCACCAGCAGGAGCAGGAACTGGCCTCCTTCAACCGACAACTGAGTAATATTCGCAACACCCAGCAGAAGATCGTGCCTCTGATGTTGCGCATGATCGCCGTATTGGACGAGTTTGTTGCCCTCGATCTGCCCTTCCTGCCGGAAGAACGACAGGCCCGGATAGCACAGCTCAAGGAGATGATGGATTTGCCGGATCTCAGCCTGCCGCAGAAATACCGTCGTATCACCGAGGCCTACCAGATTGAGATGGACTACGGCCGCACCATCGAAACCTATACCGGTACACTTAAAGATGAATCCGGCAGTCGCACCGTTGATTTTCTGCGGCTTGGTCGTGTTGGCCTGTATTATCTGAGTTTTGCTGGGGACCAGGGTGGTTACTGGGATCAACAGCAGCGCCAGTGGCTGGCCGCAGACCCGAGTCATCTGCGTGGCATTCGCCATGGCCTGCAGGTGGCACGCAAGGAGGCACCACCGGATCTGATCGAGTTGCCGGTCGCCGCGCCGGAGGTGGCCCAATGATCCGCATACACCCAGCGCTGGCCATGCTGTGCTGTGCCATGCTGAGCTCTGCGCCCGCGACTGCCGGCCCACTGGATGAATTGCTGCAGCGAGTCAAACAGGAGCGCAGCATCGAACAGCAACAGAACCGGCAACGCGAGCAGGACTTCCTGCAACAACGCAACCAGCAGCAACGCCTGTTGCAAGAGGCGCGCGCCCGCCTGCAGCAAGAAGAGCAACGCAGCGAGGCCCTGAAACAGTCCTACGCCGACCAGCAAACCCAGATCGCCGAGGAAAAACGGGTACTGCAGCAGAATCTGGGTGAACTGGGTCAGCTGCATGGCATCGTGCGCAGCTTCGCCGGCGACCTGCGCGGTATTCTCGATGCCTCGATGATCTCCGCACAACTGCCTGATCGCACGGAACTGGCTGCTAACATCGCCGAGAGCAGTGAGTTGCCCTCGATTGAACAACTGGAACACCTCTGGCATCTGCAACTACAGGAGATGGTGGAATCCGGTCGTATCGTGCGATTCCCTGCGCAGGTGATCAGTGGTGATGGTGCTGAACAGCAACAGCAGGTCACCCGCGTCGGCGCCTTCACCGCCACCAGCGGCGGATATTTTCTGCGCTATCTGGCCGATGGCAACCACCTGGTCGAGCCTGCCCGCCAGCCGGCGCCACATTTTCAACGCATGGCCAGTGGTCTGGAGGCAGCCAGCAATGGCCCGGTCAGTATGGCCATCGATCCAACCCGTGGGGCGATGCTGGCCTTGCTGGTGCGCTCCCCGGATTTGCGCGAACGCCTGCTCCAGGGTGGCATCGTCGGCTATTTGATCATCGGCCTGGGTGTCGTCGGGCTGCTGATCGCGCTGGAACGCTTCTTCAGCCTGGGCCTGACTGCACGACGGGTGCGCAGCCAACTGACGCGCGAAGAGGCCAGTGACAAAAACCCGCTGGGGCGCATCCTGCAAGTCTATGCAGACAGCACCAGTACCGACACCGAAACCCTCGGCCTGCGACTGGATGAGGCCATCCTGAAAGAATTACCGCGGGTGCAGCGAGGGCTGGGTACCTTATCAGTCTTGGCGGCAATTGCGCCGCTGCTGGGCCTGCTGGGCACCGTCACCGGTATCATCGAAACCTTTCAGGCCATCTCGATGTATGGCACCGGCGATCCGCGCATCATGTCCGGCGGTATTTCACAGGCACTGGTGACCACGGTACTGGGGCTGGTGGTGGCCATTCCGCTGTTGCTGATTCACAGTCTGCTGGCCTCACGCAGTGGCCAGATCGTGCAAATCCTGGATGAACAGAGTGCCGCCCTGGTAGCCCGGCGAGCCGAACAACGTCTCGGCCTGTAGCCTCTGGCAAGCATGCAGATCCTGTACGATTTCTACCGCATTGTGCTCGACCTGTCCGAACAGGGAGGCCCGGTGATCGTGGCCATCCTGCTGCTATCGACCCTGATGTGGATCCTGATCATCGAGCGCTACCTGTTCATGCTGTTCTCCTTTCCGCGTCAACTCAGGGAGGTAGAACGACAGTGGCAAGCGCGCGAGGATCACCACAGCTGGTATGCACGCCGGATCCGTGAAGGTTTGACCTCCGAACTGGCCAATGCGGTCCACCGCCGACTGCTGCCGCTGCGCACCCTGGTCATGGTGCTGCCACTGCTGGGGCTACTGGGCACTGTCATCGGCATGATCAGTACCTTTGATGTGATGATGATCTTCGGCAACAATAATGCACGAGGTCTGGCAGCCGGGATCTCGGTCGCCCTGACCACCACTACGGCCGGTCTGGTCACGGCCCTGTCCGGGCTGTTTTTCAGTGCCAATCTGCAGCAGCGTGCTCGCCTGGAAATCAACAAACTGGCCGATCATCTGAACTGACAAGCCCATGCGTCGCTCCCATCGTGAATTCAAACCTGCCGCCACCGAGGTCAACCTGACCCCGTTGATCGATATGGTCTTTATTCTGTTGATTTTTTTCATCGTCACCTCCTCATTCGTCAAGGAGGCCGGCATTGAGGTCAACCGTCCTACTGCCGAGACCGCGGTGCGCAAGGAACGCGGCAATATCATCATTGCCATCAGCCAGGGCGGAGAGGTGTGGATGGACAAACGCCGGGTCGATGTGCGTGGCGTGCGCGCCGAGGTTGAGCGCCTGCATGCCGAAAACCCGGAAGGTGCGGTGGTTATTGTTGCCGATAAGCAATCCACCAGCGGGCTGATGGTTGAGGTCATGGATCAGGTGCGCCTGGCCGGCATCACCAACGTATCGATTGCCGCATCGACGGAGCCCGCCGCTCCCTGAGCCGATGTCGATGAGAGTCCTGCCCAGCCTGCTGCTGGCGATTGCGCTGAATGTACTGCTGATCCTGTTCATCTACTGGATCACCAGTGGCAAGCTGGATCAACAGGGCAGCATCGATGAGGTGCAAATGATCGAATTCGTACGCGTTCAGCAGGAACCTACAGTACGGCAACCTCAGCAGGAGGAGCCGCCTCCCGAAGAGCCGCCGCCACCCGATGAACCCCCTCCACCACCCGAGGCAGAGGCCCCGAAACCGGAGCAGCCTGCGCCACAACAGCCGCTGGAATTGCCGGTACCGGAGATCAACACCCAACTGGGCATCACCGGCGGCCCCTACCTTGGTGACTTCAAACAGCCTGAGCGGGCTCCAGCTCCGGCACCGGTGCCCTCACCGGCACCGGTGATCGTCGAGACTGCGGTGCCAACCTATCGGGTGCCACCGGTCTATCCGGCCCGCGCCATGCGCGCCGGCATCGAGGGCGTGGTCACGGTAGAATTCACCATCAATACCGATGGCACTGTCAGCGCGCCGAAAATCATTCAGGCCAATCCTCCAAAAATCTTTGACCGGGCGGTCTTGCGTGCTATCACCAAATGGAAATTTGAAGTGCGTAAAGTCGATGGCAAGGCAATCGCACGGCGCGTCAACCAGGATATTAAATTCACCCTGGATAAGGGGCGGCGCTGATGCTGATGAAATTCAGAAAATACCCTGCTGTGCTGCGCCCGTGGCTACTGTTGAGCGTGCTGCTGATGACCGATCTTGCCAGTGCCGCGGATGAGTATCTGCTCAGCGAACGCACCTACAAGGCCCTCGATGCCATCCAGAAGCTGTTATCCGAAGATCAGGCTGAGCAGGCCTTCAGGCGTTGCCAGACCCTGCTGGAGGGACTGCCGAACGCAGGCTATGACCGCGCCATGGCCCTGCAGACGCTGGGGTATATCGATATCCGCCGAAAGCGATATGCCAACGCGGCGAACAGTTTCATTGCCGCCCTGAAGCTGAACGCCCTGCCCGACGAAGTCAGCCACCGACTGCGCCTGAATACCGGCCAGATCCTGATCCAGGAAAACCGTCTCAAAGAGGGAGTGGCCTATCTGGAACAGTGGCTGCAAAACGAAAACAAACCCGACGAAAACACCCGGCTGATGCTGGCCAGCGCCTATTATCAACTCAAACGCTATGCCAGTGCGGTCAAGCAGTTGCAGACCCTGATCCGGAACAATGCCCGGGCCAGCGAGGACTGGTACCGCCTGCTGCTGGCCTGTTATCTGGAACAGAAACACTACAAATCGGCCAGCACCCTGCTGGAACAGATGCTGGTCCGCTACCCGGACCGAAAGGAATACTGGCAACAACTGGCGGCACTGTATCAGCAGCGCAAGCTGGAGAAGAAGGCCCTGGCCCTGCAGGAGCTGATGCTGGCGCGTGCTTATCTCGATGATGCAGCAAAACTGAGGCTGGCACGCAGTTATCTGTATCACCAAATGCCGTGGAAGTCGGCACAACTGCTGCAACGCCTGCTTGCAGAAAAACGTATTGAACGCTCTGCTGAACATTACCGCCTGCTGGCCGATGCCTGGCAACTGGCCCGCGAGACCGAGTCGGCCCGCGATGCGCTGCAACAGGCCGCCGAACTGGGTCAACAGGGACAACTCTATTATCGTCTGGGGCAACTGAACCATCAGTTGGAACAATGGCCCGAGGCGATTGACGCCTTACAGCGCAGTCTGAAACTTGGCCAACTTGACGATCCGGCCCGGGCCCGCCTGTTACTGGGCATCGCGCTGTTCCATACCGGGGAGTTTGAGCAGTCCGAACAGGTCCTGCGCCAGGCCGCTGGGGCTGAACCGGTCAAGACCCAGGTTAGCTGGTGGCTGCAACGCCTGCAGGAACAGCGCGAGGACAACGGCTGAAGGCGGTGTGGACCAATAAAGTCAGACTCGATTGACCCTAGCGCAGTCTTGCGGTCATGGGTTTGGCTCTTCTCGTTCAATCCCCCCTGCCCCCCTTTTGCAAAGGGGGGCAGGGGGGATTGAACGAGATGTACTCCTTATTGCATTGGTGACGTATTGAGATCATTAAGTCACCGTGCGTGCACCTTTTTTACGAGATGAATTGATTCAACTGCATGTTATCTTTGGGTAGTTTGGGGAGATTCCTCAGGGTCAGACCCCATTGAAGAACACCTTCTTTACTGGCGCGGGCGGTTAGTCGTATTTGATGTACTTGAAACGGGCGTCGTCCGGCGTGCCTTCCAGCGCACCGCCTTCCTGACCCGGTTGCCACATCACCACTTCCTCGATCTTTTTGGCCAGCTCAAAGTCCTTATTGGTAATGCCCTTGGCCGCATGGTTCATCAACTTGACGTCGACAAAGGCGTAGGAGGCCACCAGATCCGGATGGTGGAAGGCGGCCTCGGCCAGATGCCCAACGGTGTTGATCACCATCAGCGTGCCCTTCCAGCCGGAGGTCTTGTACTTGCGGCGGATCCAGCCATCCTTGAGCTGCCAGTGCGGCAGTTCTTCCTGCAGTCGGGCTGTGACCTCTTCCTCAGAAAAGGCCTCTTCATTGCTTCTTTCACGCCAGGACATAGTCTGCTCCGTGGTAATTGGTAATCAATAACACAGTATCTTGCTCAGGATTGTGAATCAAGCGCACCACCACGTTGCCAGTGACCGGATCGGCCACCGGATTTTTCCTCAAGCCCGATGTCGGTCATGGTCATGCCGCGATCGACTGCCTTGCACATATCATAAACAGTCAGCAGGGCGATCTGCACCGCGGTCAGGGCCTCCATCTCGACCCCGGTCTTGCCATCGGTCTCGACCGCGGCCCGGCAGTGTATGGCGGCCGGGCTGTCTGATTCGGTAAAATCGACCCGTACATGGGTCAGGGCCAGCGGATGACACAGCGGGATCAGCTCGGCGGTACGTTTGGCGGCCATGATGCCGGCGATGCGGGCAATGCCCAGCACGTCACCTTTTTTGTGCCCACCAGCGCGAATCATCGCCAGTGTGCTTGCCTGCAGGTGAATACAGCCGACCGCTATGGCACGGCGGTGGGAAACGGCCTTGCCGGCCACATCGACCATATGGGCCTCGCCAGCCTCGTTGAAATGGGTCAGGGACATGTTTCTACCTTATAATAGCAATCGGCTGCGATTCAGCCGCTCATCTAAGATACCAATCAGGAAGCAGTGATGACAGTCACGGTCAAATATTTCGCCAGCATTCGCGAGCAGATGGGGCAGGCCGAGGTCCGCTTCGAGGAAGTCGGTGGCCTGACGGTGGCCGAATTGTGGCTCCGTTGCAGCGCCGGGGAACACAGCAGTGCCACCGCGCTGCCCGAGCGGGTGCTGGCGGCGGTCAATCAGGACTATGTCGATGCGGCCCACCCGATCGCCGATGGCGACGAAGTCGCCTTCTTCCCGCCGGTGACCGGGGGCTGACGTGGCGTTGGAGTTACTCACCGGAGCACTGGAGCCGTGGCAGCGGCTGGCCGATTTTCAGCAGGCCCACCCGGAATTACACGGCCGCAGCGGCGCCACCGCGGTGTTTGTCGGCAGCATGCGCGATTTCAATGACGATCACAGCGTCGAACGCCTCTTTCTGGAACACTATCCGGGCATGACCGAGCGCCAATTGGAGCAGATCATCGGCGCGGCCAGCGCAAACCGGCCGGTGGATGAGGTGCTGGTGCTGCACCGGGTCGGGGATCTCAGCCCGGGTGATGCCATCGTGCTGGTGGCGGTGTGGTCGGCCCATCGCAGCGATGCCTTCGCCGTGTGTCGCCGGATCCTGGAGGAACTCAAGCATCAGGCGCCGTTCTGGAAAAAGGAAATCCGGCCGGATGGCGCCCACTGGGTGGCCTGCAATACGCCAGCGGACTGACCGTCGGTTGATGGATTAAAAGTGGTATGTTTACAACACAATCCGACCTAGAGTCGGTTCTGTCGTTTTTTTTTCACAAAAAACTTGCGCACTGGAAAATCCTGTCTTATATTTGCAGCATCTCGTGATCAACGAACACCACGAGATAGGAAGTAAAGCTTAAGCTTTGGTTCGTAACACAATAATTTTCCGAATCTTATGAGGAAGAACACAATGTTTAAACAAACGAAACTGGCCGCCGTTGTTGGCGCCGCTGCCCTGGCCCTGAGTTCTCAGGCCGGTGCTGTAGTCGTTGTCGGTGGTGACAACGGCTGGGAAGTCAGCTTTGACGGTAACGTCAATGCCTTCTATCAGGTCATCAACTGTGACGAAGGATGTGGTGATGAATCCGATTCTGCACGCGTGACCTCCGGCTTCCTGCCTGCCTTCTTCAGCTTCAACGTCAAGACCCCTACCGTCAACGGTCTGACCGGTTCGGCGCGCATCAGCTTCGCCCCGACCATTCATACCGGTAAGCAGCATACTGCTGTCTATGCTCAGGCAGGCGGTGGTGCCGGTGGTATTCAGGGTGCTTCAATCGACACTCGTGAAGTCGTCGCCAACATCGATGGCAGCTTCGGTACCATCAGCTTTGGCCGTACCCTGTCCATCTTTGGTCGTAATGCCATCCTGAAGGACATGACCCTGTTCGGTACCGGCGGCAACATCGGTGGCACCAGCATTCTGGACAATGCGGTCGTGACCACCGGTCGTGTCGGTTATGGTTATGTCTATCCGGACTTCCAGAACCGCTTCTCTTACAAAACCCCGAACATGAACGGCTTCCAGGCCGAACTTGGTGTCTATGATCCGGCTGAGCCGGGTGGTGCCTCTGCCATTATCGAAACCGACACACCGCGTTTCGAGGGTGAACTGAGCTACGCCTCTGCCTTCTCTGGCGGTAGCTTCAACATCTGGGCCGATTTCACCTGGCAGGAAGTCAACGTCGTTACAAATGGATTTACCAATCCCACAGCTCCCGCCTTACCCGTCCAAATAGCTGTTGCAGGTGCCGATTATGACGCCACCGGCTGGGGCCTGGGCGGTCAGGCTGCCTTGGGTGGCTTTACCGGTACCGTTTACTATTATGATGGTGAAAACCTTGGTACCGTTGTCCAGTTTGCTGGCCCACCACCAGTCAATGCTGCTGCCACCGGCCACACTGACCTGGATAACGACGGTTACTACCTGCAGGGTACTTACACCTTCAACGGTAAGACCACAGTCGGCCTGAGCTACGGTGAATCCAACCAGGATGCTGATGCTAATACCCTGGTTGCCGGAGCGGCTCCTGAGATTGAACAGGAAATGTGGACCGTCGGTGTTTACCACAACGTCAACTCCTGGCTGAAACTGATTGCCGAGTACAACGATGCGGAAACCGACACCGCTGGTGTCACCACCCAGGAATACGACTCCTTCGCAGTTGGCGCGTTCCTGACCTGGTAAGCAGCTAAAACTTCTCACGCAAGTCGAAAAAGGGTGCCTTCGGGCACCCTTTTTTTATGGTCAGGATGACCGGTATGCCGCGGAGGACAGGACGTCCGGAAGCGGCGTATGCATGGATGCATTTACACTGCGGAGTGCAGGGCAGCAATCGTTCCCGACGATTTGCTGCACTTCCCACGTCCCTGTGGGTCGGATGCACGAGCCGAAAA
>JBCAUA010821688.1:0-14598 GCA_038406235.1 Peronia verruculata
ATAGTAAATCAGTTTTTTGTCTCTCCTGTAAAATTTTCCTTTCTGAGGTTACGAGGTTTCATCACTCCACCAGCGATGTTCAAATTAGAGGAAAACTGATTAAAAACGCTTGCCATGGGAACGCCTCCATCTTGGATTTTGGCTACGCTTAAATAGTTATCTTTGAAATCTTTCCACTCCGGCAAAGTTCGATGAAGCTTGATGAAACTTTTAAAAAAGGCATTGTCTAGCATATTATCTGAAGAGTTACTAATTTTTAGCTCCTCATGCATGGAGAAAAACTTTCTACAACCATTTGAAAAGGCCACGTCGTGAAATTTCACATTTCATCCATTTTTATCATAATAAAATCTATTTTGATCTAAATCATACAAGCAGGATAGGACTCGCATATGAAATTTTGTCCTTTTTCTTAATTTGTATTTGCTTTTTATTTTTGTTTTGCTTATTTGTTTTGTTTTGTTTTGGTCTTTTGTTATGAAAATGATGTGTTCCCCTTTGTTATTGATCCATAAAAAAAGTAGATAGCAAAATCTGTTTTAAGAAATCAGGTTTTGAGAAATGCATACAAAAAGTTTTTTTAGAGAAAAAAAAATTGACATAAAAAGTTTTTCTTTTTAATTCGACTTTCAACCAAATAGTCAGTTTTTTTTTCTCTGATACTAGATTCTCTTCGTGAATTCTGTTTCTTTCTTTTGCCTTTCCTAGTTTTCTGCTCTTATTTTTCTCGAATTTTGCTCTCCAACCACATCCCCACCTTCCTGATAACTAATAGAGCTTCCACAGAGTCACTTTCTGGTTCCTGAGGATTGGTTACGTGGCCTTCAAGACTTTCCGTGTCAAGTGTCAAAGCCAACAGTGCCTGATTTTTATTATGCCAGATAGTCCACAACACTGTGCTCTGAAGTAGTAGAAAAGAGAATATTATTTCACTCTTCCTAGGACAGGGAATTTCGTTTTAAAACACTTGGTGAAATCTGATACTCATATTCTATTTGATCGCGTCTATATCGTCTCAGACTGGCCAGCCAATATCTGTTCCTAGTACTGGGTTTCAAGATACTGCTAGAGGAGCTCAAATTAAGTGTTGCATGCATCCTTTGCCTGTATCCACTGGAATGTTGATGATTATCCACTGCATAAAGCAACCAGAGAATGTCAGATGCTGATTAGCAGTAGGTCGATCATCCGTTTGAATGGCAATGGGCCAAACAGGTTAGAATGGACATATCCACTTTTTAATTCTATTTTATATACAGAAAAAAAAACAGACATTTAAGTAAAAATTAAAACTCCAAATCGAATCTTTTGAGCAAAAATCATTTTTCAGGATGTCCCTCGCCTCTCCTAAGAGTTTAGAATGCGTTCCCAGACCACGTGATGTCATTCCTAGTTGTCAGAGGGTTAAAGAGCTGTGTTTGCAACATTTCGAGTAAAGCCATGCTAAAACACTACCGGTACTAAAGCCATGACTGCAAACAACAACAACAAAAAAAAAAAGACCCAATATTTTACTTTTTCCCGGGAGTGGATGAGGTGAGAAAGGTCGAGACCGAAATAAAACAATTAGTTTTTATCATTTGCCATTTGGGAATTCTACCTTCCAGGGACTTGCATTTTAAATGCATTGCTCGATTTACATTGACTGATTTAATGAAATGTCTCTAAAACAATAACAGTAACAGTATAAAACACACCTAACATTTTAAGTCTAGACGATGAATTCAATCCTAGAATATTAATGTTGTATATGAAAACGTCAAGCCTTTGGTACGGTGGCATACGGATACGGTAGTCAAGTTTGTAGTAATACAAAAACACTGACCTACTGTCGGCCATTATATTAGGGTTAACACTATTTCTATTGCCACCTATGTTGTCCCCGAAGAGAATTCGTGCCATTAAAATTTTTAACAAGAAAGAATTATCTGTACCTCTTAAGTTTCATTTGCCCAGGCCGGGACTTGGCAAGAACAGAAAAGAAAAAGAAAACGAGAAAAGACATTTATTATTATAAAAGAAAAGGATAAATGAAAAACAATATTAAAGAGGCAATACGTCCATGCTTACTGTGATACAAAACACGCAACAGTTCTTTGGAATGAAAAAGAAAAGGTATAGTAATGACTTGGGCCTATTACGGATGGATGGGAGTCGCCGTGGGTATGTGATTTGGCGTCGGCTTCATGGTGAAAAGAACATATTGCTGAGATTGTGGCCGAGATCGACTAGCAGGTCCTGCCATTTTCTTCAGTGATTCAACGGTCCCCTAATTTCTCTGGGTAGGTAAGTCCGATGTCTAGCCTTGTCGGATGAGGACGAATATAATTCGTAGGTTCCGTGTGCACTTTACGCATAGGAAAGAACTCTTGACGGTTACAAATCGATGAAGGGTAGGCAGAGAGCCGCTGTCTGGAAAAATTTCCAAAATTCCAAATTTCTCCCCACAAAAATTCTCAACAAAAACGGGCGGCCACTTAGAGCCGAGAAAATCCGACTTTCTTATGATTGAAAGGGTTAAGGAAAAAATAAGAATGGCCTTCATGAAGATCATATTCGTGCAGTACAGGTTTTATGCGCTTTAAACTCAATTATTACTCTGGCTGACCCAACAAGGACATTGATCTTCTCAGCCTGACAACAATCTTCCCTGTTTATAGTCCGGCACCTGTCTTTACTAGGGTCGAGTCAGAAAAGATGTATGTTACTTGTCTTTCTTAGTGATAAAATATGAGGTTTCTTAGAAACTTCTGAATCCGAATTAAAGTCTAATCATAACTATAACGAGAATAGATAAGTCCAGGATTTCAAGCAAGTGCTCGAGTAATATCATGGAACAGGAGGTGAGAGTACCCTGGCTATTCTTCTCCTCCTCCAACTCTCTCTTTCTCTCTTTCATTCTCTCTCTCTCTCTCTCTCTCTTGCTTTCTCGCTGTCTCTTTCTCTCTCCAGGAGACAGGTCTGGAGCAGACCCCGACGATCATTGTATGCATATTCTCCGTGTTGTCAGCCCCCTCATAAGCTTAGTGTTGTAGACTGTCTTGTTGATCGTGAACTTGTTGTTGTTGTTCTTCTACCAATATACCAATATAAGTTGTTCTCTCTTTCTTTGCTCTTCTTTCTCTTATCTTTTTTCCCCACACAGTATCTGTGTAGACTCCATGGAAAGTAGATTAGACTGCATTCAAATCCTGCCGACAATGCCACTTGTGGTCTTATGGATATTTGATATGTAAAATTGTAAGTACACAAACAAACAAACAAACAAACAAACATACAAAGAAACGAACAAAAACACATAGATTGGACGAGGAAAAGAGTGGTGAAGCCAACACACAGACAAAGATTGGGCTGTTTCAATCTGTAGAAAGTCCAGAGTTGAACATATTCCAGTGATAGTAATTGCAGTTCACAAGTCAGGAACCCCAAAGTATAATTTCAGTTCTAAACTACAGTGTTCATCAGGAGCTCTGCTATAAGTAACCAGCGCACACAATAGATTCACAGGCTGAGGTTGTGTTTTAGCCGTGGGTTGTGGTGTAGTTGTGGGTTGTATTATAGCTGTAGGTTGTAATGTAGCAGTGGGTTGTATTGTAGCAGTGGATTTTGTTGTAGTTGTGGATTGTTTTGTAGTTGTGAGTTGTGGTGCAGGTGTGGTGGGTTGTGGCGTAGCCGTGAGATGTGGTGTAGCTGTTAATTGTGTTGTAGCTGTGGGTTGTCGCGTAACTGTGAGTTGTAGCTGTGAATTGTAATATAGCAGTGGGCTGTATTGTAATTGTGGGCTGTGTTGTAGTTATGGGTTGTGTTGTAGTTGTGGGTTGTGTTGTAGCTATGGTTTGTGTTGTAGTTGTGGGTTGTGTTGTAGTTGTGAGTTGTGATACAACTGTGGATTGTAGGGTAGATGGGAGCTCCGCCAAACTTGAGCTCTGGAGAATGGCCACCAATACACTCTGGAACACATATGACAGTGACATAAATAAACAGTTGGCACTATCGAGGTAATTGAAATGTGATAATACATCGTAGTATTACATCTTATGGCTATAAATGTCAATAGATACCCCCAGAGTCAGGGCAATGTCAGGAGAAACTTTGAGTGTTTTGAAAATAATGCTTTGGACTCAGATCGTTATACAAGATGTACTCCTGTAAAAACCTTTTACAATTACTCAAACTAAAGTGACATATTTCTTCAAAGCCATAGAAAACCCACAAACTGAATAGTTCGGCTTCTTGATATTTGTTTCGATAATACGAGGACGTATCAAACAATATCACTAAAAACAACAAAAACTAATTAACGTATCAATTAGCTAGATACTGTGGTAGGAAAACTCATCAGGTGGAGTGAGACAGGTGACGGTCTTCAGAGAAATAGTGGGTTCGTTCATTAGGTGTTTCGGCCTTTAACTTCGGGACATCTTCTAAAATCCCAGCGACATCCAGGTCAGTCCGGTGTCTCCCGGTGTCTGTTTTTTTTTCATCAAAGGCTTTCTGAAATTCGAACCAGTGCAGATTGATTTTCGGTCCAAATGCAGTTGACTGGGGTGATCTAGCCACTCCGCCACGTGTGGCACAGTTCTTATGGCATAACATAGAGTTAAAAGGAAGAGTAAGTTATGTTATTGATACTTATAAAGGAAACCGATAAGGCTAAATATTCATTTACTTTCTCCTGAGCGGATAAAAATTATTGGCCAAAATAGCGAAACAAGAAACAAAAACACTGCGATAAATTAAAAGAGAAACAAAAAGTCTAAAATTCTTCGCTAAAAAAAAAAAAAAAACAGAGATCATCATCTATGTCACTAGCTAATAAGCCCATCTCCTTTCACTCTCTCTCTCTCTCTCTCTCTCTCTCCGACTTTTATTTTTTCTTCATCACATTCTCTCACCTTTTGTTGTGGTAATCTGCGAAGAGTTCAGATGTTTCACTGATTTCAGTCTTTAAATTTTATTTTTCATCGAATTCCATTCACGAATTACATGTGAGCTTTTTATGCTATCCTCTCTCAACATCTCATCCTCATTTTACAACCAAATTTTGACCCAAACATAAAATGAAAAAAAAATAAAAAAAATAATGAATTTTTTTCTTATATTTCAAACCGTTTTCCTCACTGGCAACTTTTCATAATTTTTCCTTGACTTCTTCATCTTAGGCCCGTTTTTCCGGTCAATTTCTAGATTAATATCCCAGATGGTAAAACTGATTTGACTAAAACTATTTTTCACACGTTTCTTTTATACCCACTGTCATCAGAAAGCCTGTGAAAAATGTATGGTTTCCCATCGTCAGTGTTTTAATGGATCCAGTAAATGAAGTTTCCAGTTACATGAACAGCAGCGATAATTTTCAAGTAAAAATCCTTTGGCTTGCCAATGTTGGCAAGTAACACTTCCAGCAAAGACCCGACGACAAATACAGTCTCGTCACAATCATCTGTCTTTTATACCTTAGTGGTTTCCAGTTCTTGCCTGTGTATGGAAAATGTCCTATTTTGAGTTCAAAATCTATTGAAACAAGACGCGTGCGCATTACGGCCTCATCATAACTTTGTGCTCTTTGTTGTTAATTTTTCTGACAATGCAATGCATGGCTTTCACCAATTCCTAAGTTTTTTTTTTTTTTTCGGGTATGAAGATGATTAAAACAGTTTGTTTGCTCCACTGATGTCGTGCTGTCAAGAACTTAAAAGTTGATGAAATCAGCCACTCGAAGATACCAAATGTCACGGGAGAGCAATGAGGAAGGAACAAAAACACCGAAAACCTGTTACAAATTTTTACCTTAACCAGTACTGAAATGACGGATGATTTTTTTTTCTCTCTACAGTCTTGCCAGAAGAGGAGTTCTAAAAATATTTGCATTTAGTTAACTTTGCCTTAAATAAAAGTTCGATCTTGGCTTATAGCCGATTTTATGAAGGTTAACTGTCCTTTCTTGCTCCTGCACTGTCTTTCATGACTGAGTGTATCGATGTCCGATGAGCAGAGCAGCTTTCCTTGATTAACCTGAATATTACAGTAACTTCAATAAAAGACATGCGGTTAAAAAACAAAAAACAACAACAACATTGAGCTGAAAGACTTAAATAGCACTAAAACGCTGTTTTTTTTTTTTTTTTTTTGGGGGGGGGGGTTGTTTTGAGTGTGCGTGTACGTGTGTGTGTGTGTGTGTATTACTCAAACGATTTGCTATCGATTTTTCTGTTATCATAAATCGAAATTTTGTAAATTTTTTTTTTTTAATTTGTAAATTTGATAAACATGAAAAAAAAAAAAAAAAATGTTGATCGGTGTCTGCATCGAGAATGCCGAGGCTTTTCAAATATGGCGCCATAGCGCTTTTTAGGGAATGTCACTTCGGGCAAAAACCTCAACTTCCGGCATGTACACAGTAATATAGACAGTACAATGGCCTTGTGTGATAGGCCGTAGAAAAAGATTTCTTTCAAAGAATTTCCTCCATGAACACAAGAACGTGGAGATAACTTTCTAAACAAATCGTATTATTACCAAGAAACAGCGCTGGCGTTCGACAGCAAAAGTACAGAGTCTATTAGATTGTCTGCAAACGCTGTATGTTACGAAAGTTTACCATCATCATCTTTTTATTCATTAGAGATAACAATAAAAATTATCAACGGCAACAACACCCACAACCGTTTTCTTCAACTACTTTTACTGCTACTCCTACTCTTACCCGACTACTACTATCATTCCTAGTGCACTACTATTATTAATTCTACTACTACAACTACTATTACTACTATTACTATTACTGTTCTCACTATTACTACTGCAGGAACTACTACTATGACTACAGACAACTATTACCATCATTATTAATACTGTCACCATAATTACCACGTCCACCGCTACATCAGCAGTTACTATCCGCCTGGATTATAGGATTAAATAGAAGCCTATTTTCTGTTGTCTCTCTCCACAACGACAATAACCACTACTACCTCTCAATTTTCTCCATCTCCATTACTCTTTTTGCTACTGCTTTAACTACCGGCACTTCTACAACTGATACTACCATCATCACGACTATTGATACTACCTTTACTATTACTGCTGATACTACCTTCACTGTGACTATTGATGCTATTGATATTACCATCACTATTATGACTTATACTACCTTTACGATGACTGTTGATACTACCATCACTATTACTACTGATACTACCATCACTATGACTACTGATACTACCTTCAATATGACTGCTGATACTACCGTCACTATTACTACTGATACTACCATCTGTATGACTACTGATACTACCATCACTATGACTACTGATACTACCATCACCATGGCTATTGATACAACCATTACTATGACTATTGATATACCTTCACAATGACTACTGTTACTACCTTCATTGTTGCTACTGATAGTACCTTCACTGTTACCTCTGATACTACCATCACTATGGCTACTGATACTATCATCACTATGACTACTGATACTACCTTCAAGATTGCTTCTGATACTACCTTCACTATGACTACTGATTCTACCTTTACTATTACTACTGGTACTACCTTCACTATTACTATTGATACCACCACCACTGTTACTACTGATACTATCTTCAGTTTTACTATTGATACTAGTTTTACAATTGTTACTGATACTACCTTCACTATTACTATTGATACTACCTTCACTTTTACTACTGATACTACCATCACTATTACTGAGGTTATATTTCAAATATTATGTGAGGTGATATCACCTTGGACTGCACTCATTCTTGTAAGATTAGAATTATTATTATTTACCCTCGCAGTATGAACTTTATTCTGCTCTACACTTGTCACCAAAAGAGGCAAAACAATTGAAGTAGTGACTACCAGATAATGATCTATTTTTTCTGTAAGAGTTAATTACTCATTCTACTCAAACTGTTTTACTCCAGGCGAAGAATTCCATTTTTCACGCTCCGTTGATATTAAGATACAATCTTTCAACATTGTGCTCTGACATTAGTCCAAAAAATTAATGCAGTAAATGTAGGTAAGATCACGGTTTTCAGAAAGAGCTTCATAACTAACCTTTTTTCTTCTTTTTTAAATGTCTGTTTTGTTTGTCTAAGGTTGAAATCCACTCTTCGCTTATGCTGTTAACTCTTTTTTATTTTTTTGCAGAGACCTCTCAGTGTTTGTGTAACCGACTTATAACAAGAATTAAAAGCCAACTGTCTATGTCATGAGAGTGGAATGCCACACTGGAAGAGTGACAAAACATGTGGTCCAAGGCAATTAAAAAGATACTGTATTATTCTTTCTGCCAAAACTTAAAAAGGGTGACACTGAGTTGCTTCTTCCTTCATTGTTAAAATAATAAAAAAATGCACATAAAACCACCTTTAGTTGAAGGACACAAGGAGGGTGGCTGAGCGTATCCAGGAGATGATTTTGTGTAGATTATTATTACAGATAGACTATTTTAATCTTTTTCAGCACATTTAAATTACAGAGAGAGAGAGAGAGAGAGAGAGAAAGAGAGAGAGAGAGAAGGAGACAGAGAGGGAGAAAGAAACAGCGGAAATAAAATCCCTGATTTTCTCCAGCGGTTCTCATGGCAACGCCGTCATCTTGGAGTTTGGCTAGTCTTAAATGGCACTTTCAAATATTTCTCCTCCGCCAAATGTCAGTGAAGCATGATAACATTTAGTAAGCATTTTCTCTATTTTTTTTTTTTTTTTGAATGCCATGTCGTGAATTTTTCCGAAATTTGACATTTGCACTTTATTCATAACAAAATGTTATTTTTCTCTCAAATTTACAAACAGAATGAGACTAGCACAGCCGTTTCTTTCTCTCTCTCTCTCTCTCTCTCTCTGTGTGTGTGTGTGTGTGTGGTGTGTTTTAAGAAAATGAAGTGTACAAAATTTTCCATAAGTTAAAAAGTAAACGACAAAATAGTGATCAAAATAATAATAATAATAATGATGATAACAACAATAATAATAATAATAATAATAATAATAATTCTTAACAAAAAAAAAAAAAAAAAATCGGGTTTAGAGAAAAATGCGTTTAAAGGTTTATAAGGAGAACAAATTTACATGGAAAGTTTTTATTCGGTTTTCAGCCTCCAAGCAGCCTTTCTTTCTTTTTTTTTTTTTTTGTTTTTCAGTTACTAGTCTCTCTTCGTGGCTTTTCTATCTTTGTTTTGTCTTTTCATGGCTTTCTGTTCATATTTTTCGAACTTAATCCATATTGGCCCTGCCTTTTTTCCTCCCCAATCACTAAAAAGGTTCCATACAGCCACTTCCCGATTCTTGAGGACCAATACGTGGTCTTAAAATCTTTCCCTGTCAAATTCAACAATACCTTGATCTTTGCTATATCAGATTCAGTCCATAACTGTGTTCTGAAAGCAACAGAAATAAAAGAGAGTTTCGTTCTATTTAGGAGGTGGGATTTTCATTTTGAAGCATCTGGTGAGATCTTATGCTCACGTCCTGCTGGATGAGAAGTCTATTCTGTCTCAGGCTGGTCACTCAATATCCATCCCCGGCACTGGGCTTCAAGATATTGCTATGGTAGATCATAATCAAATGTTTTATGCATCTCCTGCTTGTATCCAGCGGAATGTTGTGATCTAGCACTGGATAAAGCAAACCAGAAGAAGCCAAATGCTGTTTGGCTGTAGACTGGTTATCTGTTGAATGACCTTGGGTCAAACACGTTAGAATGGACATAATGATCCACTTCTTAATACTATTTACATATTCAGAAAAGTTATTTCAGAAAAGAAAATATTCGATGAAAATCGAATATTCTGAGCAAAAACCATATTTCAGAACATTCTCTTCCCCTTTCGGCTCAATAACGTAAATTTAATAGATATTATAACGCTGGGTACAAACTCACAAACTGAAGTTTTCTCAACTTTGAAACTGGTCACTTCCTATAGCTTGCAGTTTTGTTCCTTATCTGCACTTTAGTTTGATGTTTTTAATATAGAAGACAGATGTAAGAATTTGGAATACTTTCTCTGGCAATGTGATATCATTCTTAGTCAAAGGGTTAAAAAGTAAAACTATACTAAAACACTCCCGAGGATTGCCAAAAACAGATCCCATCTCTCCTCCCCCCCTCCCCTCGTAGAGGAGGTGGGGCATGTGGGTTGGGGGGGGGGGGGATGTGGGAGTCAAAATAAAATAATTAGCTGTTATTACTTGCCATTTCGGAATTCTACCGCTTAGGGACTCGCATTTAGAAGCCCACGCTCTAGTTACATAATCCATTTTAACACTAACAACAAAAATCTCTCCAAAACACAAGAACAAACTGTAATGATCTAACATACAGCTTACATTTAGATCTAGACGATGAACTGCAGTTCCCTAAGAATATGAGGCGCGACACGATGAAGTCAGGCGCTAGTCAAACTGAGCCGACCGGAGAAATCACGTGTTTTTCAACAGCGAATGATTTTTTAACGTATTTTCTTTCTTCACCAAACCCTTCTATATCAATCTAAAAATTCATTTAAGAGTTCAAGTGACTGAAATAGAGAGAGTAAAGGCCAAAAAAATTGTAATTTATTGGCATGGCCTAACAAAGGTAAAGAAGGACTTACAAAAGTGATCGGCCAATTTCTCACTCAATTCAGCTGCAGCAACCGGTCATCCCCATCGTCTTTAATTGCCAAAATCTCAACCTCTACTTAAAGTAGACCAACACCTTTTTTCATACTCTGAAAGGGAAATGAATAATCTTCACAGTGATACCAATAACTCCATATGCTCAAAATTTGACGAGCGCCTGATTTCATTGTGTCGCGTCTCTTATTACTAGTAAATGAATTTCAAATGCAAAAAAAAAAAAAAAAAGCCATGTATCCTAACAATGTGCTCAGTCCTTCACTATTTGATATTTCCCCTACCAAACATTCAATCCATATTTACATGCTACTCACAATGTAATCAAAAGCAGGGTATCGTTGGATGTGACTGAAAGATATAAAAATGTCAATAATATTGTCCTAACTGCTTGCATTTCTCAGAAAATTTGAAATAAAACTGTTGTTTTATACAAAAGCTGAGTTGCATAATGCTCTCATGAAGAGAATACAGGTCACTTACCATGCAATTTAATAATAATAATGATAATGAATCAATCATTATGTTTACTCTACAGGATTATCTGTTCTATGACAAAGAGCCCGATATTAGATTACTAGGTACACAAAGGGGAAAAGGTGCAAGGAAAACCGTAACATAACACTGGGTCGTAATCTGAATCTGCCAGTCAAGCCTGCATCATTTACTGCCATTTACCATCACACAATGACTACCCTGCCTATCCCCATTATCCATTTTGATGGTTGTTCGTGTATATAGATCAGGGATGGCAAATTCTGAAATTCACCCCGCATATTTATCCTATGTCTATTACATTTCTACTATGAGCAGAAACTCAAGACTTGACACAACTCTCATTAATTTCATTAATGTTATCTGTAACATATGTCATAAAGAATTCATTTATTTAGCTGCAATATACTTTACAGTATTTGTTTTATACTCATCATGATAAAGGGTGTTGATTCAAGAACCAATTGGCTAACTTTGGATCACTTGATATTCAGAGTACTGCTGCACAGTGACCAAAATATATTTGGGAAAAGAATGTATTAAATGGGAAAACAGGATTTCAAAAAATCACCTTAACTCTCCAGTGTCACCATCACCCATGCCCCAAACTTTTGGGGCAGCCCAGCTGAGTGAATGAGTTAACATATGAAAGCAAGAACAGAGACAAGAGAAATACTCAGGTATAACTGACCCAACATCACAGCACAATTGATGATGGAACATCAATTTTGTCCAACTTTATGATAATCTATCATTTTCCTGAGCCATCATTCCACAACTTTGAGTTTCACCCACACAATGACTGCATTACATACATGAAGCTGGACATCTACTTTTATAATATTCTTTAAATAATTTCGCATCTCAGACTTTACAGCAAGAATGGTACAGATAACCCCAAGGCAAGCCAGACTCCAATCTCCACATAATGAATCAGTCTGATCTATGTCATCATGGACAATCAATTATGAAAGCAAACTCCTACTCACGAGTATCTCCTTCATGATGTCTCCTCGTGCAAGCCCGGAAAGAAGTAAAAGTCTTTCCTCAGGGTAGATATCCTGTCTCCAATCTGCTTGATCTGTCTATCCTTGGTCTCAGCTTTACTTACCAGATTATTGACCTGTTGGAAATCAGTTTACATGACAATCATAATAAATTAGATTAGAGAAGCTGTAAAGGCAAAGGTATTTTGAGTTATCATTGCTTCCCTTTGATAGTTTCTCTGTAAGATGATAATATAATTTTCAGAACTTTTCTTGCAGCTATTTCTTTGGCTTCAAATGACTCGGAACTGCAAATCAAACGACCACAGCAGACATCATCTCTGAGGGGTTGCATGACTACAGAGTGACCTACTACATGTGTCTGTAGATGAGACACTTCCTTCAACAGGTATAGTAAAAAGACCCTGCTGAGTCTAATGCTGCAGCTATCGGTTAATTTTTTACTTATCCTGACTGAGATACAATGTCAGCTCTGTCTAGATCTTTTGGCGCATTTCTGATTGCCATGTTATTCCAGAGCAACTGATAAATTTTTATGACACTGGTGGGAATTAAAGAACCGCAAAATAGACAAATAAATAATGAGACCGACCTCTGACATAAGTGATTTTATATTCTAATCATAATCAAAAGATGAAGATACCACGGAAGCAAAAATGTAGCATCAACATTCGTAAAAAACATGTATTAGGTGTGAAAATAGCTCTTTCATAGTACACCATAGAGAATTTTCCTTCCTGTTCACATTTCATTCAGGTACGTGATGATTTTGCCAAGAACATTAGCTAACTGGAGGATACTTCATATAATTTCAATCCTCAGAACGGACATTGGAATGGACTTGATCTGAGGCTAACTTCCTCTGTTGAACTTTGAGAATTGTCAGCCCATAAAGGTTAGTCAGCTGATATTTGTTGACAGTCCAGGACACACTGCACTATAGACTGTTCACACAACAGGGGTTGTTATTGCCAAAGCTCATTAGTGAACAACAATGACAAACAGGCAAGCCGTAAGCTGAAGTAACTCTGCACACATCTTGAGAGAAAAGATTCCTTATTTTATGCCATGTTTTTTTTTCGTCTAATGTCAGCTATTGTAAGGTCTAAGCTCATTGCATGGAGACGGTTCAGAGCAAGTCCATTCCTGTCTGCAAGCCAAACATTTCTTTGAGATAAAACTACAGATTACCATTGTCATAAGTCTATTCAGCTCATGTTTGTGTGCATATCTGCCCAAAATATACACCACCGCTTGCACAAACCAACTGCCATGGACTGTGTTGCGCCAGGATACATAGTCTGGAGATAGAAAAGTAATGAAAACATCTCTCATTCTTTATTTCTCTGACCAACAAAGCTCTTTCACTCAGTGAGTCAAAATGTTCGCATTTTAAATAAAAAAGCCATTTATTATAAGGGGAAAAGCAAGAGCAAAAAGAACTTGAGCCTGAATATTAGAATAGAAGTTCAATTCTCATCAGATGTTCACTACCACATGCCAGTATCATACTGTCATTAAATAAATATTGCATTTTATTCCTGGTGCATGGTACAATTTTAACAATCTAAGAGCATAGAAACCTTTAACTCCACCACCAACATGGCAGAATGACAGCCACACTAATGAATCGGATTCATTGTTTGCTAAACAAACAGAAACAACAAAAACCACAGAAATTTATGTCCTGTTGCTGAGTAATGTGACTTGCTCTTCGAGAATTTCCCTAGCTCAGTTTTCTTCCAATCAGCTGGAGATTGGACTGCTTACCACTTCCCATTAAAAAAAAAAAAAAAATTTACCTGCAGTTGTTGCCATGGCAATGTATACATCTGCTTGTGTTGGTGTCTTTTCCCCAGACGCATCTGTCTGATCTTCTGTTAAATTTTTCAGAGTTTGTTTGACGTCCTGCACTATTTCTTCATTCTGAAGTTTTGTTGATGGTAGAAAACTGGCCTCTGCCAGAGATCCTGGTACATCTGTGACACTTCTGGATTTGGTTCCCCCATCATGGGCTTCCTGACCCTCATCTTTCATATCTGTCACACAGATATAGAACAGACATTTTGTACATCACAAAGTGTAGTCATCTATGATGATAATGACTGCTTCAGAAATATTACATAGTGCTGAAAATCCTTCCCCGTAAAATATTCCTCCCCAGTTTGCCAAAACATTAAACCTACATGCCATTCTGTGTGCTTTTTGCTAGTGATGAACTTGATAAATCTCTTGTTCATAATAAACTTGTATATCTAGTGAACATTGTTATAGTATTTTTTTTTTTCCATCCAAAGATAAAGACAAGTCACAATATATATTCACAGATTGCGATCACTGAAGTGACACCAGCGTTTCCTATACAAGCTCTTCTATTTTTAGGGGGGGTCCTGGAGGTGATTTTCTAAACACTTCAGTGGACACCCTTTTAATCATTACCATTGGATTCAGCATGTCTAAAT
>JBCAUA010821798.1:0-14598 GCA_038406235.1 Peronia verruculata
CAAGATTTCCGCGTTAAATTCCGATACTAGTTTATGTAGAGAAAGCTGGCGCTTTTTCGTTTGTTACCCCAGGTTCAATTTATATGTACCAAATAATAAGTCCACCCTAATGCTAACATATATAGGTCCGACGAGCGGGTGACGGTCCTCCCTAACATTAACGTGTATGAGACCCTCGACCAGTCGGAATTTAACACGGAAATCTTGACAATCGCCCAGTTTTCACCAGGGACCAGTATTCGACGCCATGTGTGTTTGTGTGTTTAGGCCTATGCAGTGAAAACTGGTCCCACTTCTAGGTCTAGATCTAGATCTAAAAATGTTCTAGTGGGGCCAGTTTTCACCGCGTTAAGCACAGTGAGAGAAAACGGACCAAACAGCAACAGAAATATTGGAATTGAAGTAGAAATTTCAGTTACATTGGGAAGATGCATCATTCGTCGTAGATCCTGACACAGTGTTTTGCAGTCTAAGTGAGCTGTTAGCCTCAGCGTGATTAGGGTCAGATCGGAGGAAGAAGCTGGTTGTTAGTTGGGACCAGATTTTGCCGAGAGTATGGTAATTTGGATGGTTATTTTTCAGGGATGTCTATCGCCTTATTGTTGAAAATTTACTTAAAAGTAAGACAGAGGAGACTCTTGGGGGAACTCCAAAATGCTTAAGGCTTAAACTTTTTTTAAAAACTCAGAACGGCATAAAAAAGAAGTTGAAAAAAAAATGTGTTTTTCACTTAATTACTATGCCTGTCATTTGGACTTACAAGAAACATAATGAAACTTGCTAACACCAGTGCTTATTTAGTTTGTATAGAGATTAGGGGAGAATTGGGGCAGAATTGCTTTTTATTTTAAGTGTTTATTGTCTGCTGCATTTGAACTGGCAATGGCATCATGAAAAAGTCATCATCTTAAGCTTTTTCTGTTCCATTTCATGAGAAACCAAAAAGTAATAGTGAAAAGGCCATTATTTATATTTTTTTTTTTGTGCAGGTCTGATTGTTTTTATACCTCGAAAAGTGATTTAGAAGAAAAAAAAATACTGACGAAAAAAGTACAGTACTGTTCGCGTGGAAACAAAGCAGGAGAAATCATCCATTTGTGATCACAAAAATACCGATCTAAACACAAAAACACCAGTCCCTTGAGGATATATCTAGATCTAGAGTCAACCTACTGGTGTCCGACCACCACCCCCAGTCCAATCACTTTTCAATTTTGTTTGCACATGTGGTAAAGATATGACTTTTTGCACCTACCAAGCTGTTATCCCTTTAAAGCATCTATTTGTCTATGCTTGTACAAGTTTAGTAACCACAGTTAAGCAGAGTGAGAGGAAACAGACCTCAGAAATAAAGTAGAATTTTCAGTTAAGCCTATTTTGAGTAGATGCATTATTGGTAGCTCCAAAAATGATGTTTTGCTGTCAACTGAGCTGTTATGTTGACCTACTTAGCCTCCATGTAATTGTAAATGGGTTAGATCTGGGGTAAATGAGACGCTGGTCACAGTTTGGGACTAGATTTCACTATTAAAATATGGTTACTCAGAGGTGGTCATGTTTCAGGGCATCTATTGTGTTGAATTTGAAAATTTACTTGAATTACTCAGAGAAAAATCTTGAAATACTCAAGTAAAACTTGAACTTTATTGGAAAACTTTGAAACTGTTCAGCAGAAAAAAAATGTTGAGAAAAATCGTTTTGATTTACATATTGAAATTGTTGTCAATGCACAATTTGCCATAGAAAACAAACATTTTGTCAGAATCCCTTGCTAGTTTTAGGTGTTTGACATCTGCTGTATTTCAAATCCTGATGTCAATATAGAAAATTTAAAAATGTCATCATCTTCTTCTGGTTTATTTTGAGCCAAAAAGTAATGGTGGAAAAACCATTTTCTGCATGCAGGTTTTTGGAAATACACACACACACACACAAATATGATAGCACTCTATGCATGACATCCCCTGGAAAATGAAACAAGGGAAGTCACATGCACAATTAAAATAAAATAGTGTAAACACAGAAACAAACCAGTGGGTGAAAAGTTGTCTGTGGCAAAAACTGGTCCCCTGAGAGTAGAATCTAGATGTAGACCAACATGAATTCTCCACCTCTCCACCCCAACTCCTTTGTTCTCCACTTCATTTGTCATATATTATAAAAATCTTATATTATAACATCTGTCTTATTATATCTAGGTCCATCCTCTTGTCGGTAAATTTTGTAAAATAAGTTGTTGTGGTGTTTTGTTGTGATTATTTTTATAAAGATTGGCACACTACACATTGTGTGATGAGGCCAGGGAAAAATTCCACATGTACTCAAAGAGGAACTCCAAGAAGGAACTTTATTATCAAACATGAATTTGATCACATATATGATCCTCTAAAATTTCAAGTTCACTTTAGAGCTTTGCAGTGTAAAGAAATAATTTGACAATTGTGGGATATATCAAGTAGACGTTTTGTTTTGCCTGGGTCTTTCTTTTTTAACAACTTAGATAGCTCTGTCAGTGCTCTGCCCTCTAATGAGCAATGGTGAAATCAGGCACTCGTCAAATTGAGGGGGATTGGAGAAATCATGTTTTTCAATAGTGAACAAAATTTAAGGCATTTTTTTTTCTTCACAGAACCCTTCTACATCAATGTACTAATGCATTTCAGAGTTGAATTTGGTGAAATACTTTGAGTAAAAGCCCAAAGACTGTAATTTAGCGGCATAGCTAAGGAAGATTAATAAGGATTTACAAAAGTGATCAACCATTTCTCACTAAATTCAGCAGCATAACAGGTCATCCCCATTAGCTTTAACTGCCAATATCTTGACGTCTACTAAAGGCAAAACACAAAAATTTTTCAACCACAGAAAGGGAAATACAATGTAAATAATTTTCACAGTGGTACCAATAACTCCATATTTATATGCAAAATAGCTGTTTTCTTACTGTCACAATATGTGATTTTTTTTTTTTTTTTTTTTTTTAAAGAATTAAAATATAACCATCTCCTCTTCATGTCTTGGAATGAATTGATTCAACAGATTACTGTTCTTATGTTTCTGGTTTTTGTTTGTTTGTTGTTTGTTTTTTTTTGTTTTTTTTGTATGTGTGTCATTGTGTGTTTGAAAGTTGTCTTGATAATCTAACAAGCTGCTACAGGAAGATATGTTTTGATATTGTGACTCTTTCATTTTTATTTCAGTCAAATGAAAAGATGGTTAACAGGATACAGCATGTGAAGAAGCTCATCAAAAGATACAAAAGAGAGAAAAGGTACAGAAGTGATTAGTGCTTGAAAATACTTCCTTTTAAAACAACAACAACAAAAAATAAATACCACCAACAGTCAGATATTCAGAAGCAAAAATTCTTATCTCTTCATAAGAGTTTTCTTTATCAAATAGTATTACTTTTTATTTTTAAACATTTTATTAAATTAAATAATTTTCCCAGATTCTTATTATCTAATGCCAAATAATCCACAGTCATAGCATATAAAAGCAAGGTATGTCAAGTTACGAAATGAATATGAAATATTGTGTAATACCATTAAACAGGGAGGGAAATTGTTTTCCCTGAGAATGAGAAAGAAGGAGCATTTTAAAATGATGTCTTTAAAACCATGGGAGGCAGCGTTTTTAAAACTGGACGTTCAATTATAAAATTTGACCAAATGGGCCTGCGGAGATTTAGTTAGTTTTTTTTTTTCCCTGTTTTTCCTTTTCTTTCTTTCTTTCTTTCTTTCTTTCTTTCTTTCTTTCTTTCTTCTTTTTTTTTTTTTTTTAAATGTGACAGAAATGTGGGTGGGTACAGGAAGTAACTAGCAAACTACTCTTTTTTTTAACAGATATTTGGCTTCTCGTCTTGATGAACATGGAGATAACTACAAAGATGCACAGGTTCCTCTGATGTGGGAGGTTTGTTTGAGTTCATGTAAATTCATTCATGTGAAATTTCATTACACTGATATTTTGTGGGTAGACCTGAGGTTACAGTGGAACAGTAACGTTGTTATCCAACAGTTCAGTGATTAAGAACATTGCAGAATGAATCGGATTGTCCTGACTGTAGTGGTTGGCGATGACAGATTATTGTATTGAATGTTGTCTAATAAATGTAGCATGGCACCATATGGAGATTTGGAAGAGGTCAACAAAAATTCGATAAGCAGCAAGAGCAAATAGAAAAGGTTGGGACATCTTAATTAAAGGCATGTTTTAATTGACAGCTTTTACTTTCTTTTCAGTTTTTGTTCTAAGGATGCTAAAATTGTTTCATACAAACACTATCTTTTCAGGAAGACCAATTGTTTGGCAGCATAAGGACAGCTAGTCTGTTTCAAGGCACAGGATCTGATTCTGAAACAGAATCAAGAGGAAGATTGGATCACAAAAGTGCATTGTCTTCAATACAGCCACTTTTGCAAGCCCATGGATTTGGGAATACAGATGCAAGTACAAAAGCTCGCAAAGTAATCTTTTATTGTTAAATACAGCATATTTTTATGTGAAAAGATTTACTGTGTAGGATATTCCAGATTTTAAATTCAGTAAGTTATACAATGCTCTTTATGTAATACTGAGAAAATATTTGGAGATGCAACTTCATTGTCCCATATTTAATATTTAATTGCCTTACTGGAGAGTTCTCTGAGGTAGTTTATCTTCATTAGATTATCAGTAATGCCTGTTTTTAATAAGATGTTCTTTTAGAATTATCTTGTTCTTTTCATGTTAATGTAATGCTGTGATTTAAAAAAAAAAAACACAAAAAACAAAACAAACAAACAAAATCAGCTATTTCTGCAAGCTTTTTCACTGGAAGATGATATTTTTATTTTTTCATTATTCGAGATACACACAGAATGACTTGGTACGCTTTCATTACAAAGCACCTGTTGTTCTTTTTACAACTTTTTGCCAGGGAACTCTTTCCACATGAACACTTAATGAGGTATTTCGAGATCGGTCACTTGACCGAGGCAACATCGCTCACATGTGGCTTTGTTTATATTATGTGACAGGTCTGAACGTTCATCATTGGTCAAGATCTGTGTGCCATGCGCAGAGCAAGTAAATAAATCTGCGTGTGAGCGAAAATCCTCGGTCATGTGATTTTTCTCGAAATACCTCATTGAGCATCCAATAGAGAAATATAACCATTTGAAAAGAATTTTTTGACTGTCTTCAGATAAAACCAGACAAAGAGAAAGATCCCAATGCCCCAAAGAAACCAGCAAATGCTTTTCTCATGTTCTGTACTACACAACGCACAGCTGTTCAAGAAGAATACTTCAAGGTAAGTGAAGTTCTCTATGGTAAAGAGAGAGGAGGATTTCAGTCATTGAATTTTTGTATTACAAGTATTACAGATCTCCACCTAAGAATCTTAGGCATGGCCCGTCCACCTAAGAACCCACATGTCGTGAGCTCAGTTCTCTGTTGCCCTATCTCTATTTTTCACATTTTGAGAAAATTGCTGTTATATGTTCAGCAACTGGTTTTATACATAGGAGACAGGACAAAATGATTTTCAGTATATACCTGTTTGGACAATTGATTGGTGAAATGACAACAGGATATGGTAGATTTACTATCCCTTTTTCACATGACCTATATATCTCCAAATCGTCCAAAATGGAGATAGGATAACAAAGAACTGAGCTCGTGATGTGCTGCAAAATAAGATTTTATCATGATAGTTTACTTGCCTAAAAACCCTCTCCCAGACTAGAAATTCACCAGTGGCCAGACATCAGGCTAGAGCATGCAAATACTCGAAATGTAATTTCATGTCAGACTGTCATTTGAAGAAATGTGCAGAGCTAGATGTGTAGTATGGTGGAGAGGGATTGGATAAAGCAGGAAGATAAGGGGAAGGGATGGGGGATGTGTTACTGTGTAATCTGGCCTCATGGAGGGCTTAGCATGTAACCATCTATTTGTTTGAAAACTGTGGGGCAGCATCTGTTCTATGCATGAGGTGAAATTAGTTTGGCCTTCTGACTGATCAGTTTCTTTCCTTCCTCAATCATTCTGGTTAATTTTAGCCACTTGAATCACTGACACGATTATCCATAAGGTAACATAGCCATATTGTGTTTTTATTCAACAATGATAATTGTATCGTTACATTAGAACTCACTTGGCGCTTGAAAGAAGCTGGACATTACTGATGAAATTATAAACTATGAAAGGTCAGAGAGTGTTAGATCTAATTACAAAACACACACATAATGGAGAAAGTTCTTATTTGCATAGATAAATCATCAACTAATGGAAGCAATCAAATAATCCTAGCCACCAAGACAGTGGGAGGATGTAGTGTGTGAACTCTCAGTTCTGCCTAAGAACCTGCTGTTTTTGTCTCCTGGTGGCCAAACATTGTATTAGAGAACATTGTATTACTTAAGATGATTTGGGTCTCATTAAGCAATTTTCTAATTTATGAGTGTGTAATTGTATTGATCAACTTTGTCCTTACAGAATTAATGATGTTGAACATTTTTAGCAAGAGAAAACTTCAAGTTTTATGTCTGTTTTAATTGAAGGAGCACAATGAAGAGATTGCCCATCATGAATTGACCAAGACATTGGCACAGCAGTGGAATGCTTTGGTCCCAGAAGAGAAGAGGGTGAGTCTGAAATTATTCTCTCTTTTAGAGTTCTGGAATTATTTATCAGATCAAGACCAGCATGACCCCAACAACATCTTACCTCCGTTTACTATTGTATTCGTAGTTCACACATTTGAGACAGCTTTTTTGCAAGGGCAAGAGACCTTAATTATTCTACAGGACAGATTCCTCACATGCTGGGCTATATTGTTGGAACTGGTTATGCTATCTTTTATTTTTGTTATATGAAATGTTTGTCACAAGATAACGATGAAGAATTTTTAATGCTATTTACTTGGGGAGAAAAAAAAGCAAATGTTTTTAGAAGTTTTTCAGTCACATGTCAGAAAATAGGGACATTTTTAAATTAGAAAGAATAGTTTTGTTTTGTCATCCTGACTTTAATCTGCTGCAATTATCATTGACCATACAAGAAATAGAAATATGTGCTGGTAATCAAGTTACTTATGGTGCAAATATCTAGTCTGATTCAGATATCATGAGTAAAATCAGAGATACTTCTCTTTTTTTTTTTTTAAATTGTCTTTTTTTTTTTTTCTTTAAATTGTAAATATTATTAGAATCTTGCTTATGTTGTTGCTCATATTCCTGAAAAGTCTTAAATTCATTTATTTATATTTATCATCTATAGTTTGGTCTTCCTGAAACAAGAGACTGGATTTTTCTTTCCAGATATACTACGAGATGTATGAAAGAGAGAAGGAAAGATATGAACGTGAGATGCGAAGCTACAAGCCAAAGTCAGAGCCTGACAGTGAGACAGATGCCAGCACTGGCTTGGAACCAAGCTCTTCCACTACTGATGCCTTAAATATGTCTTTCAAAGAGGAACTAGATGTTTAAGTTGTGTGTTTATTTTACAGGTTTTCAAAATGTTGGAAAAGGAGGTGCTGACTGTGGAAGAGAGGAGGGCTATTGTTCATGCTTTAATTAAATATGGCATAGTTTTTTTGTCATATTGTTCAGTAGACTGTTTGTATCTTGCTAGATTACCATAAATTTGTGCAGTTTATTTTAGTTTTAAGAGTTTTTGTTTCTATTCTGTTTTCTTGTTTGTAACAAAGTGCTTATGTTTGAAAAAGTTCTTGATTTTAGGGTTTGGCAATCCATATTTTTTCAGTATTGTAAATATTGTATTTTTTTAATAATGGCACATCGCATTCTTGTATTTTTTATGTAAAAATGGGAATCTATGCCGCTGAAATAATAATAGAGCACGTAAAACAATAATTTATATAGTCAAGAAGTTACTACAAAATTGATCGTAACTGTAGTCAGATAACACCCTCTCAGTGTTATTTATCAGCCTGACAGTTAACATGTATAAAGAGGTTCCTAATACTCAAATAATGAAAATTCATCTCTTGTAGCTCCTTATCTGCAAGGCTGTGAAATGTTTCACTGGATTGGATGTATCACAGTTGTGTAAAGAAAACAATGTATGTTTTTTTTATGTTTGTGTGGATAATTCTGGAGTGCTAATCAGTGAGAATATAGGAGTTGTTGGCAGCTGAAAATGTTGTTTTTATAGTTCTTGTGTGTTTGCATCACACTGATAATACTATGAAGTGGATGGTTGTGAAAATTCTTCACCTAGTTTTTATGCTTACAAGTCATAAATTTGTGTACTTACTCTCCAAACTGCTAGTAAACTTCAGTATTAGTGAGAATATTGTGTGGCAGTGTAAGATAAATGTTAGTTCTGTGTTGTCTGAATAAATAATTGTGCAGTTTATCAAGCTGCAAAGATGTGAGTAAATCTGTAACTACTGAATGATAGTGAGTGTATTGATTTGAATGCTTCAGTGTGTCGAGCATCTGTTTCCAAAATTGTGACAGTCAGTCTCAAATTTTTTCAAGAAAATAATATTCACAGTCACTCAAGTATGCTGCTTTTCCACACCATCATAGGCTATGAATTTATCTGTTTCATGTGTTCCATAACGTTTGTATGTTTTTTGTTTCCCCGTCATTACTCAGTGTATTACAACATTATCCACAAATGTAATAAACTCCTCCTCACTGAAAGGTATGGTGTTGGAAGATATTTAGTAAATATTGCTGATCCACGGATCATCAGATTTTTCTCTCTTCTGTCACTTTCCTGCTGAAAGTGTTTAACTCGACAAAGCCAGTGTTTAATTGGGTATGTCTTAGCAATAGTCCATCAAATCTGACAATCTTGTATGGTCTTGGTTGAAAACAGTTTTTAGTGTTGGTTTATGGCAACATTTTTTACTTTACTGGAGTTGAGAATATTAGCGTCATATTAGCGTCATATAATTGTATGGATATCTTGCTGTTGAAGATAAATAATTCATAGTTAAATAAATAATGTTAGTTTTTCATGCAGCTACATTATTTTGCTATGTCTTATATAGGTTCTTTATTGTACATTATTTTGAAGTGAATTAGATTTTTCAGAGGTTGTGTTAAGATTAAGCAGCCATGATGGCTGACTTTAAGTTAATTACAGAATTAAAAATAAAACCATGATGTCTTCTGCAACATTGTTGCATTTTGTACTTATCTTTTGTTGACAGAAAAAAAATATATTATTACAAATATGTCAGAATATTTTTTCATGCAATTTATTATTTATTTTTAAATATATCTGTACATGGTATCATACTGGTGTGGTATGATTTTGTGATTGACACATTTGTATGCATAATTTCATGGTTCTGGGGACAATTAAATCAAGATAACCATTCTTGAATGTGTTCCTTTTTTTTTTTCCCCAGTAACATTCACCCACTTTCATCCTTCTTTTCCTAGGGATGGTCATCCTCTGCTCATTTTTTTTTTTTTTTTCTCTTCTTTTTTCTTGCAAAAGTCACATATTTCATCTACAAACTATTTCACATATTGTTTTGGATAATTTATGTTCTTAGTTGAATTTATTCAAACAGCTGTTTCATTGACAAACAATCACCTATACAGACTCCATTCAGTGCACAAGGCTTTCCTCTCTATCATCATAAAATACCAGAGCCACAACCAAATCATAACTTGTGGGAATGCTGAGAATTTTACAGACAAATGAAAAGCAGAGCCAAATATAAACTTGTGTGTTGATCTATATTATACAAATACCAGTTTTTCACTTCATGTCAAACAGTTTTATGTATCATTAGACAAGAAGTATATTGTTATTACTAGATGAAAATATATATACAAAATACATGTATTGCTAATGTAGATGAAAACATTACCTTTATTAAATCAGGAATTAATAGGCTAGGAACAAGTCCTTTGGAAAACTTAATTGAAGAAAAGACTTGAAAAGAGGTATGTAATGTCTGATGCTGTCACTAACACACTTGGCTCAATGCTTACCTATTACCACACTTAAACAGCAATCATATATGATGAAATGGGATCAATTATAAAAGAAAAGCACTCTTGATATATTGTGGGTTTTAATTTATTTGTCTTTTGTTGCACAGGTAAATATATACAAATGAAGTCAGTGCACTCTTTTACTTATTTCATTAAAAAGCAGTAGAATATCAAATTCATGTTGTACATATTCTCTATAAGAAATGATTCAGAAATTCTACTTTTTAAAAAACTTCAAAATGGAAAGAAAAGAAAAAAAAAAATCAGATTTTTTCTTTAGAGATGTAGGAAAAAAGAACAGCAAGAAAATACGAATAAAAAAACATCCATAAAATGACTAATTATTGGTGACAACAAGGCAATGGTGAAAAGCGCAAGCAAATTTTCTTAATGTCTCATCGCCAAATAAAATATTGAGTCAATATTCATGTAACATTGCTGTCTCAATCTTCATGCAGGAATGAATTAAGCGGACAGAAACAAAATATTACAAGATAATTTTCAGTTGCCGATGTAAATGATTCTGTGCTTCTCAAATAGTTCAATATCCCTCTCAAGCTGTTTCATTTGAGCCTCCATTCTCTCCTTCCTGTTTTTCTTTGGTGCAGTGTCTGTGACCACTGAGAGGCCTTGATACTGATCTTGAATGTCCTCCCAATTAGCCTTCAGTCCATCTAAAATGGCAGCTCTTTCATCTTCTGTCAACTGCCTCAAGGCTCCCCGCCTGAAATGCTCTGCAACATATTGATCATATTCATCCTGTGCCCTCTGCATCTCTTCTCTGCGCTTTGACAAATAAACGGGAACCTCACCAAAATCCTGAAAGACATTGCGGGAAAACCTAATTAATATAACATCAACTGAATTGACAATCTGTTGTAAAGAAAAGTAATAAGTAGATGAAAGAGTATGAAATAAAATGCTTGAAAACCCATATATGTACAGACAGAAGACCTACAGGTGAAGGGGACCATAAACAACATTGCTTACTGAAGTGTGTGTGTGATCAAGCACTATTCAGTCACACATACATATTAAAATCTGGACAATCCTAAATTACATGTATTCACATTTCTATTTGTCACTGCTTTGAGCTACCGCAGCATATATAAAGCTTTATGGAATTGTCCATATTAAACTCTTCCTCACAAACTTTAAATCTGTATTGAAGAAGCTGATTGAACAACATAAGTTTTGACACTTTCAAATGCAATATGTATTGTTTTATCTTGTATAAAAATGATGAAACCATCAACAGCACAGGACAGTATTATTGACATAGCATTAAAAATAACACCATTCTAAAACTATTTTGCCTGAATAAAAATACCGAAAATAACATTCTAGATAATACTATAAATGCTCATGCTGGCGATAACGATATCAATGACACCATAATTGGTTCAGGAATATTTAAAATTGATGGAAATTATTACATTATCACAAGAAATCTGTATATTGCTGAAAGCTGGAAATTTATCATTATTTGTGATTCCCATGGTTTTGTTCCTCTTTATCTTATCAACTCTTCATATATTATGTCAACTTCATTATGAAACAGCCAGAAGTGTTAAGGTATTATTCAATAAGAAAATAACAAAGACTATGTCATAATCCCCTCTGCATCTTTGTTTGCTTTGGATTGCAAAATTCAAGGCACTCAAGATCACTTGAGTAGGCCATTTGGCCTCTAATTTTTGCTTTTCCATGCCTTGTAACAGGATTTCATCTTTGAATAACACCAATTTTGTCAAACTCTTATCAAGTAACATTTCCATTGAGTGTTGAAAGATTGTTTTATGAGCTGTGGCTAAGCTTATCATGATGGTGATTTAGCAAAACTAAACCCAATAAACCCTTTAAATTTGGGCGACATGGTGAGAAATGTCACAGCGAAGCTGCTCTGCATAAAAACAGCTGTAGCATATTAAGCAGAAATTCACTTGTGTACAAATATGGCTGCACATGTTATGGGTTAAATGGCTAGCAACATGACCTCATTGATTCTGCTTACAATGTGTCATAACAAATTAGTGATGGCCCTTAAAATGCATTCTTGAACAAATTGCACTAAATTTTTTTTTTTTTTTATGGTATATGCAATCACACAAAATTTAATTATGTGCGAATAAGCACAAAGAATTGCAATACAAGCTGCGACAACGTGACCCTGGAAAATTACACTGAGAGTGAAATTTCAATTTGAGTTTGAGTTTTTGATGAAATTCTTGTAGGTTTTGTTAATGGGTATCACCAAAGCTTCTCTTCATGACCGGCAAACTTGTCTTGAAGGAAAGATTTTATTATCATCGTCATTACTAAAAATACCCTACTTACATTTTAGATGTTTTCATTATTGCCATGAAGTAGAGTCAGGTTGACTCGAAAATTTGGCAGAGACCATCACAATCAAGTTATAGATTTCTATGTTATTTGTATTTCTTGAATTGTTTTGCTAGTTGCCAGTCTGACAATTGTATTATATTTTTATAAACTGAAAAGGACCTTATATTGATCTTCAAATTCATTCATGAAAAACTCTAAGGTCAAATACCTGAAAAATAACCTCCAATGTTTCAAGATAATAATTCTGCAGAACTTCATATTTCTGTGTTTCTCCATAGATATATTGTATGATCAGTGGTGCAGTTTAAATTTGAATGGGTCTCTTACATCATTTTTAATTAAGATTCAAAGGGAATAAAATAAATTGAGTTTTCACATTGGAATCTAATTTGCTATATTTTTATATTGCGACTTTCACCAAAATTTGTCATGCTCACACAAAAATGTTCATAAAATATGCAGATCTGAGCAAGATTCTGGAAAAATCTGTCACATGACGAATAGTTGTAAATGGAAATATAATCTGGGATTAAGTTTCTCAAAGTAACTCACACTGCCCCATATTATAAAATATTAAACCGGGGAATATATCAAATGAACTCCAAAGGCATATAAAGCCTGCTTGGAACTTGAAAACCTTTGCTGTGTGACTCATTTCCCCAAAGCAGCAAACCTACTGTAATTGGTTTACCTTCTTGTGGACATAGACAGGTTCGTATCCTGAGGGAATTAGATTGTGTGTATCGCCATGTCTAGTATCAGCATACTTTTTTGCTGGCAGTTTGGGTACAGCAGTAATGTTCTCAACTGCGTTTGTAGAGATGAAGTTCTTTGTAGTTTTTAATCCCATCAAAGGCGTATCATCTTTCTTAGGCACTGAGGGTCGTTTGCGATCTTCATCAGGATAATGAAAACTTTCCTCTGCAGAGAAAAATAAGACATCATTTTTCCTGACAACCAAGAAACTGTGAATTTACACAGAGTTGTACAACATTAACTTGCCAGCTGCTAATAAAGATTTGAAGCTCACAAGATTCATAAACACATTTTATCTGAGTTTATGCTGATAAAGAAGCAGGAACTTGTGCAAAAAAGACTCAAATAGTAAATTTGATTATTGTTTTCAAAGCTTGCCCGAATCAGATACAGATATAGAGATTCATGCACAGTCCAAAATGAGAACAGGCCAAATTTGGTATTGACATTTGAAAACTACACAACTACCCTTACATTAAATAGGAACTGATTAATACTGTGTGGAACTTTGAAAATAAAATTTTTCTATATCTCCACAAAATATGACCACAATCTCTTCAGTCCTAGAAAATGTTTGTCCTGACTCTTCAAAGGTTCTGAACTTGTCACACTGATGTGAACACAGACCTTTAGATTTGATGGGATTTCATAAATATTCTTTTGTCCAACACTGAAAAAAAAAAAAAAATCACCATCAGTGGTAAGCCTGGTGAATTTGCAGTCACAAATGATATACACTTACAAAAATTGTCTGTTTTCAAACAGATCTGCATGTGATTGTCTTTTTTTCACTGGAAAACACAATACTCACTCTTAGGTAGCTGTGGTTCATTGGCGTGCTTCTTCAGGTAGTCTGTGGGCTGAGGTACTGGCACTTTAGCTGGCCCCATAGTCTTATTGCCTCCTCGTCCTGATACATATTCTTCCTTAACATTTTGCCGAAATTTTGAAGTATACCTGAAGGAGTAATGAATATGTAAACCTATCTGTGTCTCTGAAAGAATATTGTGAATAGATATATTTATGTACATGTTTAAATGTTTAATCAGTTGTGACCTCGGTCACAGGAAATTCTACTGAGAAATGAAAACTTCTGTTTAAGATAAACCTATTTTTACATAAACCCTGAAAGAAAATTAGTCATGTGACAGATTATCTTGTATATGTTTTCATGTCCTATAGCATGTTTTTATAGTGTGACATTTTCTCATTCTTTCATTTGTAATCATCCAAATTGTCGTGTGATTTTGAATTTTGCTTTTACAGACGAACAGAGCGGATCTCAATTTTTTCTCTCATTGTTCTGACTAAATAGAGCACAAGCCATCAATATCACAACATATGGTTGATGTTGATGATTTAAATGTCATATACAGTCGAGTCCACGCAAACCGAACTCTGATAATGCGAATTTCTGATAATTCGAATAAAAATGGAACAACAGATTTTCTTCCCTCTTTGTGCCCATTAAATGCGTCTCGCATAAATCGAAGCCACTGCCGTGAGTTTCTTTTAAATC
>JBCAUA010821909.1:0-14597 GCA_038406235.1 Peronia verruculata
TATCTATCTATCTATCTATCTATCTATCTATCTATCTATCTATCTATCTATCTATCTATCTATCTGTCTATCTGTATACTTTTATTGTTATTTTTTGTTGTTGTTGTCTTATTGTTATTGTGTTCTTTTGACCTGCTTCATAATTTTTTTTTGTATTAACAGTCTTTGTAGATGGTATGCCATGCGGGTTCGCTTGTGTGGGTAACACAGGTGACAGAAAAATCTTGCCCTGGAGGTGTAACGGTCAACAAGTGCGTTTTGCAACACTGAGCCAGCTGTAACAAGCTGAGACATGGTTAGCCATTTATCTTACCCAGGCGTACAGAACCCTTGCTCTAGTTAAAAAATTACTGTCCTCTCTCTCTCTCTCTCTCTCTTTCTCTCCCTCTCTCTCTTTCTCTCTTTTACGTCCACGCGGTAGTGTAGGCCTACTTCAAATCTTTATCATTATAAAACTTATTAAAACTCACATAGTTAACCACGAGACTAAGTTTGATCGATAGATAATGAGTCCCAACCACAATGATAACCTTTCAATGTCAGACGAAAGGATCTCACGGTTATCTATCATTACTATCAGGTCAAAAACACAAGTGTGTTTTAAGCAATAAGAAACACCATCCGTCGTCCCAGGCGATACGTAAGCTAAGCATACATATAGTTTCAGTTTTTACTATCCAATTCACCTTATCACACTTGGCGACTAACAGTTACAATTTGGTACTATTAGGCCCAACAATCTGTGTTCATCCTTCGCATCCACAGCTTTAGATTACTGGTATAGCGAAACAGGCTGTGGAATAAAAATCACATGATTCTCTGTTCTCGGTCTACTTCGAACTTTCCAGAACCAGTGTTGATAGCTGCAGAGGCCTACAAAATGTCAGTCATCTACCTGCATCCATGTACATGTACTTTGCTATCATATTATGCACCAAGTGATATTTCATTCCCATATTTTTTTGGATTTTTTTTTTGTTTTTTTGTTTCAAAGGCAGACACTAAAATGGAAAATATCTTCACAATAAGCTTATTACAGTAGTTGATAGTACATGTAGGCTATACATTCCACGGCATAAACCTCAACTGCGTGTAATTGTAAGGTTACTATCTTACACTTGGTGGATCTTCGTCTTTACACCATGTTCCAAAGAGGAATGTTGACAAAAGGACAAAATGTAGTTAAGTGGCCAGTCAAACAAAAAATTAATGTGCCTTTCAGTTAGCTTCACCATGTAACATAATATTGAAGCCGACAAAATACAGACATTTTCCCACAATTTAAGTCCTCTACTATGCATGACTATGATTGTAATGTTTAATTTGTTTATTCAGAAATATAAAGTGAAGTGAATAGTGAAAACCGTGGCATTTCGTTGCAATTTCACGACGATGAAGCAAATGACAAAGCCGGTATAGTCACTGGACTAGGGTTAGTGGACTAGATCGGCATGGCCCATATCTTTCGGCAAGCCAGAGCACGCGTACTTATTTCACTCTCAGTACAACTTCTTTTAGAGAACAACAGATCTAGGGAGATGTGGCACGTGGTTATAAAAACCGCATTGTCACCAAGAAGTCTCAACGATCGCCTTCACCCCCACCCCCCCCCCCCCCCCGTTCTTCAGTTTGTAGGCCTTTATTGGGTTAACTTGGAAGAACAGCGTAAGATGAATACGTGTGAGTAACACTACAACTGCTCTCCGAATTAAAGCACATTACACCTCTCCCTGTTGAAAATCAGTGGAAATAAACAGAAGACAGAGAGAGAGAGAGAGAACCACGCGCATGTTGCTTGGATTCTAAAGAAATTACTGCAGATTATTTCTATTGCATGCATTAGATATGGTTAACTCACTTAAACTTTTTCAAAGTAAAAGCGCTGATAGGAAACGTAGTAGTGTCGGTAACATTATCAACTGTGAGATCCCAACAGTCATATGTATATGAAGGCATTGGATTTTAGATTTTACATAACAGATTGAATCGACAGAGATCATTCATTCATTGTGATGAATAGGTTAATCGTCCTCAAACGCTAAATGATGGGTGCTTGGGGGGGGGGGGGCAATTCAAAGTGATACGACCGTATAGAATCACTACCCTACAATCGAACAATCATGTGACAGAGCTAAGATAATTGATAATTAGGCCAAGGAGCGAAAAAAAAAAAAAAGGTCTCTGATTGAAAGATCTGGTCTGGTGACTATCATTCGCCACCGCCTCCCTCGGTCTGTGCAGATTACTTTTGGACAGAGCTGCGCATCAAGGCAGACAAAAACCCATCGTTCACCATGTTCAAGTTTGTGGTACTGCTGTGCTGTGTGATTGCTACATACGCCCAGATTCCCCAGCCATGCTTCTCTCCTCCTGAACTGTCGGTGAGTGTTAAGCTATTGACGCCTTCACAGGTTCTCGCGAATACATAAAACATGCTTACTTTTTCTTATTTTGGTCTGATCTTTCATTTTTTTAACACAACGATAACATCACGGACTTCTCCTTTTCAGCTTTCTCCAGCGTCTTCAATTTGAACTGCTCATATCAACGAACCCAAAAGAATTCCTCTTTCTTTACAGAAGAGTATGTAACAAACTAAAGAACTTAATACTTTTAGGTTATTCGAATCCATTAGCTGTGTGTTCTGGAAATTGATAACTTGATTTGAGAGCTCTAGATCTTTAGTTCAACACAAACAAAACCAAAGATAGTTCTATCTGTTTCAAAGGTCTTTGGTATGAGCTGTCTATATAACCTATAGCGATTTTTCTTTTGTGTGTGTGTGTGTGCTTACAAACGTGGGGCAGTGGGAGATTTCGGTAGTTTAAACACCTACACTTGACCACCATGAAAAGTTCCGAGTTCTGGATAGCTCGGAAAGTTTGTGTCTTTCGATCACTGTAACTATAATTTCATGTTTTATATATACTGCCTCTCAACATGACGTGCATTCGATTGCAATGCTTAGGACGCCGTACATATTAAGATGTGTTGTTGTGTTGGAATTTAACGACACATCAGCACGATTAGGGCTGTATTGTGTCAAACACGCTAAGATACGTTTACACGATTACACGTTAAGAAGAAGAGAGGAAAGAAGGCAGGACAGAAGACAGGACCAAGGAGAGAGAGGGAGAGAAGAGATGTCTCGCCTGGAATGACGAGGATGGCATTCCATGAGAAACATCCACCGACGGCGGGCTTACACCGCCTGCAGATGGGAGCAGAGAACCTTCTTATAAACCCTGGGCCCCCACGGGGTGATAAAGATGTGTAGCTTGAAAATAATTTTAACTCAAAGTGCTCCCGTTCTGTTGATATTCCTTTTGCCGAAAATGCACACAGGACACGAATAGCCTCTCGGCACATAATATTATATTCCAAAATCAATTCACGAAACCCATGATGACATATTACATACTAAATTTAACGGTAAATATAACGCCCTTTCGCTGTTGCATTCATCACACCAATGTCAAAGCAAAAAAATCACTGAGTAGCCATGTTCTAGATGCCAGTCTGACACTGGCATTGTTGTATAACAAATCCACCCACCACAGGCCTACAGTGATTATTTCCTCTACATAATAGCGCCCGGAACTCTATCCACCGTCCTTTCCTCACGGTCTTTTTTTTCCGTTTTGCCCCCCAGTTTTATGCACTCCAGTACAACCATGAGCTGACCACCTTCAGACAGTATGACGTTGCCTATGATGTGAAGGGTGAGCGTTTGGGATTCTGGGAGAGAGAGGAAACTGGACCAGCTCCCGGCAGACAGTGAGTTTAATCATCTTTCCCTCCTCTGTCTCCAGATACCTACCACCTATTTGATCTTCACAAACATGTACTTGTGTGTTTTTTTTGTTTTTTTTGTTTTTGCAAAGGGAACTTCTTTATTAACAATATATGTACTACTAATTATCATACATACAGAATAAAATGCATACAAAATTGAAAGGACAAAAATTTAGACAACCAACAGCAGTAATGTCTTTAGCTGAATCATAACACAGCATCCCTTGCTTAGGCATGGACTTCATCATTTTGCAAAAATTCATGTACTAAGACATTTGTTCTTGTTTGTTTTATATCACCACAGGTACTTCCACATTATCTTCCTGTACAAAGAGAACATCATTTATGAATACAACCGTCAGACGAACACATGCAGGAAATCAGAGGCTGGACGATTCTACCCCTTCTCTGTCCCCGCTGACGCCAGATTTGAAGCCGAGTATTACATTGGAGGTCCTGGCGAAGACCTGGAGGCCACTGAATGGTCTGACAGGAGTGATGTGAGAAGTAAGTAGTGCTATGAGATTTTAAGACTATCATTTGGAATGTAGGTCCTATCTTTCTCTACAGCACCAGACTGGCTGAAATGTTGATTAAAATAAGTGGGCGAAGATTCAAAGTGTTGTAGTTACTCATACTGACCGTTTCTCACCCTCAAACATGTTTAGTACATGTATTTGAATATGATAAAACCGAATGATAAAAATTAAATGTAGGCCCATGCTCTAGGGTTAAATTCTTTTGCCTAGTTCAAAATAATATACATGCCGCATTATCTGTGCGGATTCTAAAAATCACCAACAACAGTTGATGTTTCAAATGACAACAAAATCGAATTAGGAATAGGCAACTATCGAAGTTACATTCTATTTTTTATCTTCACTGAATGACTAAAACGCAAAACGAACTCATTTGACTATCTGTAACAGGAGAAGAGTGGATTGGTGTCTTCACCAGAATCAACTGCTATCCCGTCCGCACCTATACACGCAACCTTAGCACCAACGAGACCGTGACCACCCTGATCGGCGACTTGGTCCTGGGCATCACGCAGCCCGACCTGTTTGAGCCAGAATCCGTTTGCCTCAACGCCACCATGGCGGACCCAAGCTCCCTGGCCAGGTCCTTGAGGAGCATGCATTCCAGAAAATTCAACTAGGTTCACCAAGTTTTCCTGAATATCTTCATAAAATGAAAAATCAAATTGATTAGAAATGATAGCTATATGCTAATCTTTGTTTCGTAAAATGGCTGGGACTAGAATAGCACTCAATGGGCATAAGCAATCTTTTTTTTTTTTTTTTTTATCGCCCCCTTTGTAATTTATAATTACCATACTCTTCAGGAAACACGGAACAACTGCCATTATTTTAACACCCCGACCTTGCCAAACATGAACCTTTCCCACTTCTTTATTTAGAGCTATAGACTCGTGTTTGTCCTGCGGATAATTACAACTTGTTAGTATGGCTGGGGATTATATGATGGATGACACCGCACAAAAATGCTTAAACAGATAGGCTTGTGTGCCTTTTGCTGTTTTTGGAAAGACGTTGTGGTGTGTTTTCATCTTTTACTGTTGTCATATCAGTGAGACTGAATAAATGTCAAATATTTGAAATATCCCACTAGGGTTGTTTGGTTTGATAAAATTATACCAAACAAGTAAGAAAATGGACACATGGCAAAAGCCTGGCATTTTTTTAAATGAGCCGAGGTCAAAAGGTGCCAAATTTGATTCATGAAAATAAAAATAAGATAAGAATGGTCATTCAAATATCTTTATTCAGTAACAGATTAAAATTTTTTACTTTAAACAGGAAAAACATAATAAATTATAAACATTTAGCCAAAAATCAAGAAGAAATATAAAGGTTTGAAAGGCGTGACACAGACAGTGTATAAAAGTCCTGCTGTGGAGAATTTCATATAACACAGAGACACTACATGTATTTCAGTATCGTGTACACATATGATGATGGAATGAATGTGAAACAAACAAAAAAAATTTTCAAACCACATTAGATTCTTAATTAACAAACTAGCTATGATGGCATAAATATACTGAAAGAAGCATTCATGGATGAGTATAAATTTCACTATGCCTTTACCTAATGGTGCACAGGAATATTAATCTGAATCCACTACTTTATTTATTTGCTTATTTTAAAACATCTGTAATACGATATCGTATCGTTTGTTCTATGGACAAATGAAATTATAAGAGGGGTTTCTCATTACACCTTAAGTTGACACCAATTTATGTGGAGCCACATGCTGAACCTACTACAACTCTTGTAAATTCATTGCAAAGGAGAATGATCCTCTGAAGTTGAGGACTGCATTCCACATCTCAGGACTATTCCAAAAAATAATAAATGGCTAAAGCAGAACACATGAAATGGAATAACTCAGTATCTCTTACAATACAAAATGGGTACACCTAAACATAATGTCACTGAATGAATATGGATAAAAATACAGAAACGAAAATGTGCCTCTTTTAAACATTTATTTTCTTTAAGCTTCCACACAGATGGTAATTTTGATAAATATGCATTTAAAAGGACAGACCTTTTCTCAACAAGGACTGATTTTCCCTGTTGACCTGTTGAGGAAATTATAAAGAGGGAAATGACACTCTTTCTCAAAGTGCAGTTGCTAAAAGCTACCAGAGATGCCTGAATGGTGCATTTTGGCAGACATGAAGAATTTTTTCATTGACATCACCAGCAGTTGATACAGAATACACCAACTCAAGCTCAGGTTTAGAACAGCAAGTACAGTAACCAAGTGGAACAAGAATTGTCATAACTACCAAGATTAGGTAACACATTCAAGATTGGTATCTGGAATTCAAAGGAAAAATGCAGACTTAATGCCATTGCTGCAATCTTTGAATGTTTTATACACACTGGATTGTTGAAAAAAAACAACAAAAAAAAAAAAACAAAAGAAATTCTGAGGAGACTTGTTTTGACCAATTATAGTATAAACCACTACAAATTTCCCAGTCCACATTCATAGAGGCAATATTTCTAACCCACCAAAAAAAACAAGATTGTATTTCTATTCAAAGATGAGGCAGGGAAAACAACAAATAAACTGGTGGTTAAAAATCTGCTGACAGAATAAGAATAAGCTAAACAAGAAACAAGGCTCAGACATGATGTGATAATACTTTTTCTATCTTTCATTAAAATCTTTCTTATTCACAAAGCAGGTAAGTCAAATTAAGACAACTGAACATAACAAAAAAACATGATTCTGATTCAACTATGCACTAAAACCATGATAATATGCTCTGATAGCCAGATATTTTTAAACATAATTAAAATAAATATTGAAAAAAAATACAGCAACAAATAACAGTAATATGAATTAGACGAGAAAATACATTTAAATGAATATAAAAAGAAGAAAAATTTATACAAGTACTGAGGAATGCAGAGTTGTGTATAAACGCAAAACAAGCAAATGCTCATCTCTGAATAAAAGTTGATGAACTCAGAACAATCACCACTGAAAGATTAAAATACTTATGCACACGTTATTAATTAAAACATTAACTAAAACAATATAAAGCTATTTTAAAAAACAAACTAGCAATCACTTCAATATCATAAATGGGGTACAAACAGGTGCATGTGGTAGACTAGTTAAAGTCCGCAGTTTGCAGTAGGTTGTGACAGCATTGCCATCGCAGTGCTTGAATTGCACAGATAAATATGGAAACTGCATATATGATAAACAGCAACTCTTATCACAATAAGTACATAGAAGTAGTGTTTTACAGAGATCTTGAAATATTATTCTTTGTAATATCAGTTTCTTAAACATATTCTTCAAGCTAGTAAATTCTGTTTTTTTTAAAGCTACTAATAAAAGCTGGAAACAATAAGTCCACGTTAATTCTTATGCTGAGGAAAGAATGAGATAACTACCAATTACCTGAAAGAGCGAAAGTCTTGAAAGAGAGCTTACTCAACTTAACATAAACAAAATGTGTTTGGAAACTTCAATGAACCAAATAATATTCTTCAGTAAATGGAATGATAGGACTAGAGGGAATGAACTAAGACAAGTCATCACTGGAGTCAAATTCAGCCAAAATTTATGATCCTCCTCAGATTGCATACAATTTGTTCCATCCACATACGGAAGAGGAAAGAACTGATCATAGATAATCATCAACTGCACAATACTCTGAAAGAAATATGAGTAAACTCACCAAAAAACTTATAACAACAGCTTTCAAAAGAATTAACTAGCAATCCAGAGTAATATACTGGCAAAAGCAAATCAAATTATGATGTCGCTGAAATATAGTACATGTAATATCATAATATGCCTTGGATATCCTATACCATGGAGGACTAGCATCATTTTCATATTGTTCTTCATACTGCATACAGCGAGCAATTCTCAAAGATGCATGAAAGTGAATGGCCACTCTCAAATGCATGGACATATCAATATTATTGTTTTGTTGAACTCATTCTGAACCTCCACATGGCTAATAGCTTGACCTCAGTGATACCAGATGAAGTTGCTAATAATCGCCCAAAATATAATAGTTTTTTTCAAATAAAATTCAAGGAAAATTACTCCATCTTTCTTCTGCCCTAGTAATTAAGTCATTTAATTACCAGCCACATCTATTAACTGCTTACAGAGCAGTGTGTTTCACAATGTCAAAAAACTAGAAGAAGGCCTTCCATTGTCTGACAATTTGCAGTGGTAACAGAGTAACCACCACAAAATGAGCAATGGCAGAAGCAGAACAAAGTCTATTAGAATCACCAATACCCTTGAAGTTGAAGAGCGGAACTGTGACAAATGTTGCAAGGCACTTAGTTTCTACTATTTTCAGTGTTTCTTGCAAAAATGAAATTGTTTCTTGGAAAACAATTTCTTGCAGTAGTTTTCAAATAAAAAAATATAAGAAAACAATTCTACCGTCACAAACAATTTAGCGAGTTAAAAGCATCTTTGTTTCAAAACAGTTTGAAGGAATCTAAAAATAACAAAATACAGTTAGAAAAACTATGCTGTGATAAAAAATATTCGAAACTAAGAGTTGTGGGATGTATGATATATTTTCATTGTTGTGGTATGGAGGAAAGGGGGGCATATTATAGGACATGTCACTGTGTACCATTTCATTCTTATGATCCAATTATGCTGTGAGAGGAACATTACAATAATATGCTGTCAGTTATGATTTTTATAGATTTGAGAAAGCTTATCATTGCCAAGTGAGGACAAGGTATATACTTCCATCCAATTAAAAATGTTAATTAACTTACAACTCATGTTCAGCTTCACATATATCAATTCAAAATTTGTCTCTCACAACTGCAAGAAATCATCTCCAAACTTTGTTTACCATACAGTTTACTATTCATTTACTATACTCTCAATTTTTGTATTCAGTGCAAGACAAAAGTGTGTTTCTTCATTTGCTGTGCCACTCTGAGAATTATGTCAGATTTGCGACACTTGCTTTGTTCCAGATAACAAATTATGTTACCAAGACACAAAAAGAAAACAATCTAGAACATTAAAATTTATACAGCAAACTTCAAAGAAAGAAACATTTCCATCAGAGTTCTCCTTTTGGGATATTCTTTTTGCCACAGAAGCTTACACACAGTCTCATTATGAATGTTGCATCATTCTCTTTGTACATGCTATACATATCCTCTTCTTCATACTCTCCCACCAGCTCCTCACAAGTTCTTTGCATTCTGAAATCAATTGAAAACAAAATATAACTTTGTACAAATGCAGTACTTTCTGAGACAAACTCTGAATGAAATTAGACTTTTACATACTACTGATACACAAGAGTGCCTTACTTACTGGATCAGAATGGAATAATTCTTGATGTGCTTGAGTGTCTCTCCTTGCTACTCTATTTTCATTGCTTTTTAAAGTTACATTGTATTGAAATAAATTACATTCACAATAACAATGCAACAAAACTAAACAGAAAAGTTTTCATTTTGTCTCAAAATATCCATCTTTTATGAAGTTCTAAAACATTATTTAAGTGAAAATTGACCAAGAACTTGTTACCAGATTTAACTCCTACACAACAGGCTGTAAATAATGATGTTCATACCTCTTCTCCCATATTCCACCGGTGTCCACCATACCAGATGTATGCTCTCCTTCCAAGCCTTCTCCTGACAACATGTTCCTTCCCAACACATTCTTTATTCCATAACTGTTTGATAAAGGAATATGTTTATCATGAGAAAAACCAGATAAGGATTTCAAACAAAAATTGAAGAGAAAGGTAAAACAAAACAAAAATATGCTATAGATAATGAATTTTCGAGACATTAATCCTATTTGTGAAAGAACTGAAAGTACCATAATGTATAATACATGTGGATTCTTAAAAAATTATTGCCTTCTATTCCATCAAATTGTGTTCCTGATAAATTCAGTCATGATGAAAATTTAAAAAAAAAAACTCACTTAAGTCATCAAACTACACTAAATATAACAAATTGATTTTCAGTGATAAATTTCTGGAAGCAGCTCTAAATGAAACATATGCATCTGACAAAATAGATGTATTTATTAAGATAGGACGATGTAAATTAATTTTTACTTTCCTACAAACTGTGCAAAAATTGAAATTGACTTTTGTCACCCCTGATAAATCAACTGCATGGTGCATTCATCCCTGTTTGGTAACATGGTACCATTGGTACTGGTAGAATGGGAGATTGTTGTGCTCAGTCCTATTACTTCCCCTTACCAAACAAAAGAGGGATTGAACAAGCAGTCTAAAGAGCTGCTTGAAACATAAATTATGATATAAAGAGAACTCCCCGCAGGAGCCCGGGGTTTATAAGTAAGTTCTCTGCTCCCACCTATGGGTGGTGTAAGTTTGCCATTGGTGGGGTGTCTCCCGTGGAGTGCCATCTTCGACATTCCAGGGGTGACATCTCTTCCCTCTCTCCTTGCTCCTGTCTTCTGTCCCACTTTCTTTCCTCTCCTCTTCTTGTCACGTAAATGTGACGCTGATGTGTCATTAAACCCAACACAAACACTAACAAACAAAAAGAGAACTTTTTATTCCTCTTGTTGTGATTCTATCAAACTTTGTAGTGATCAATCTTTTGAGTGCAATGATTTTTTTTCTCATTTGACCACTTGCTGAACACCTCGCTTGTGTGGAAAAGGGAATTAACAGGGCTGGTCAAAATGATCTCCCCTTATGGGCTTATGTGAGTACCTATTTTGGGAAGGCAGATAATCTGCAAAACAATCTCCCATTCATCATAGCAGCATGATTTAGGCAAATATATAATACAAAATTATGCTAAATATATATATACAAAAATCTTCTTGAGTTAAGTGTTCATTTCATATATACGTACAGAATTTCATTCGATGACTGCATATGATATTCAAGGACATGAAAATGAGCACAGACTCAATCAATATGATAATCCAGTAATCAAACATAGTTACTCATTACAAACATATAGTATTTTACACAGAAATTATATGAATGTCAATTTTGGACCCAGCCTGTTGCTGGTTCAGCTAATTGGAAGCATTCTCTGACCCTTACTTCTTAAATTTATCCTTGCATAATTCATCTACAATGTCCAGAACTTCAACATAGGATAAAGGATCATCTCCTGGCTTCTTGATTTCAGCAGTGCGAAATCTTTTCCGGAGCTGAAAAAAAAAAAAAAAATATATATATATATATGATTAGAAAATGGAACACACCTCAGTAAAACAAATTAATGATATCCTAAAAATTTATAAATACAATCTTCTAGGAGGTACTACAGATCTCTTAAGTCACCATCCATCACATTCATTATTCCATGTTAGGAAGAAATAAAATCATCCTTAGTCTCTTGGCTGTTTCCTGTCCCAAAACTAAATGAACACTTGAACATAGTCTGCTTAAAAGCTTTTTGGTAAAGTGAAGTCTTGACATGGTGCAATAGAAAAGCCTCAGAATTCCTCTGAGATTAAGGATTTTAAAGGAAACAATCTCTTTAGAAATGTTTGTGTGAGCTGAAATAAAGTATACCTGGTGGGAAATAATTTTGATACTTTCATAATTAAAATAAATTGAAAAATTGGGTGATTTATTGGTTTTTGCAATATCATGACCATGTCGATTGACTAAACAAATAAATATAGAGGACCTGAGGGACCGTGCATTTGCGGAGTGTTCACATTACTTGATATGTATTGTAGGCTACATGATGTCAGATTACACCAATCGGGGCCAAAATTGACTAAATTTTGATGGCATAAAGCTTTTAAAACCAGCCAATTTGGTTCAAGGCTGGTGCAATCTGATGTGCTGTTTACACAAGCCCCCCCCCCTCAATCAATAATGGTGATAAATGCTTTAAAGACTTGGCTACTGACAATTTACATATTGCTCACCACAGTAACCCAACAGATTGAAAAAATAATAATATAAATACTAACGAAACCATTAATGTTCAAACATAGGGAATGGTTTACCTGATATGCTACTCCTCGACATCCGTCGCAACGATATGCCTGAGGCATGAATTTGTATGCGTGATCTTCTTCTGAAAGTTTGGGGGGTGTTAAAAAAATCGTATCATCTGAAACTTCGTCCATATTTACACCTTGTGCCTCAAACGTACGTCTCTGCTCCTCGTCCAAATCATTTTTGCGTTGTCCAAGTGAACCTGCGAGCAGAAGAAATCCAACGATGAATAGCCTCAAGATTGTCTGTTCCATGGATGTCATGTTTGAAATTTCACAAATTGACTCACTCAAGACAAGCCAGGACGTGTGGTTCTCTGTTGTTTCCGCTACTTGATCAATCGATATGTTAATCAATATCGTAAATTCGATCAGTATAAACTTCCACAATACCCAAGGTTCATAAGCAGCGGTTCTTGTAACGGTTTGTTGACATAAAATTGTAACGGGAACTGAGAGCACACTAAAAAGTGAGACCAATTCGGTTTCCTTCATTAACAAAATTAATACACTCCTTAGTGATATACACGTACTCTAGTTCGATATTAAATAATTTATTTGGCGATTTGATCTAGAGAGGGAAAGACTATAATTACAACGACAACGGTCCTTTTCTTCGAGATAACCTCCACCCAGGAGGTTGAAAGATCAAGTCCTGAACCCGCGGACTATAATCCGGGACAGGCATTTTTTCTTCTATTCCAGTGTCCTATTGTCTTTACTCTGTTGACCTCGCTTCGTCAGTAAATCTCAAAGTATAGAAAGCTCTGCGTTCCTCTGGCCGCTTTTGTCCTTCCACCCTCCTCCACTGCCAACATTACATCTTTTCCATCACCCAAACACTTTCTCGCAAACCTGTCTCTCACGATTTAAAAATATGTTATCTGTTTATTGCCAGAGAAGGCACCTTAAATGTCAGGGGTTTCTCCTCCCTCCAACTGTAAGCAAATCTTAAAGACTAACAGCATATCATTTACTTGCTCATCTCTCAATTGGGATGTCCTCGATTAAATGCAATGGTACCGTAGCAGAGCAGTGCAGGCCACGTAAAAGACATCCCTGCTAGTTCACTGCTGGCACAAATTATAACTTGTTTTCTAGAGCGAGTTCAGCATTGTATGGTGACAATGGCCTCTTTGTTTCGAACCCTGGCCTTCCATGAACAAGACAAATAAAGATTATTGATCACAGGTGAATCTAGAGGTTGCTATTGGAACGGTTCTCAGAATCTAGATAAAGGGCAATGACAAGTTGCTAGTTTTAGACAAAGTGAGGGAGGAAAAGAAACTGGGTGACTTTGTGAGTGAGAACAAATGTGAGTGAGTGAGTGAGTGAGTGAGTGAGTGAGTGAGTGAGTGAGTGAGTGAGTGAGTGAGTGAGTGGACTAGCGAGCGAGTGTGAGTGAATGAATACTTGAGTATTGACACAAGGATGAGCCGAGGAAAGAGAGAGAGGAGAGAAAGAGTGAAAGAGAAAGAGAGAGGCAAATTATTGACTGGTTGGAGTGGACAAACAGGAAAAAAAGAAAGAGGAGATGAAATGAAAAAAACGTTTGATATATAATATTCTCTAGTTCGTTGTGTTCATTGTGGGCTTCCAGCTGTAGATCAGTTCTAATATGAATATAACGTAGGCAGCGGGAAGAACACTGAAACTTTTAAAGATATAGACTATAATGATTTTGATCCATCCTTTTTTCTTCTCATAGAACGAGTTTAACTCAGACCAATGATACCTGCTTTTTTTTTTTTTCAGGAAAAAAGTATGGAGCACATTAAATGAGGACTAGGCTCATGAGCTAAGGTTGAGGAAAAAGAAAACAACATCAAAACCATTAACAATAATGAAAACATAATCAAGTGGATAAATAAGGAATGATTGATCGAATGCATGAATGGATAGATAGATAAAAATGAATCAGTAATTACGTGATTGAAAGAAAAGATGAACAAGATGAATGAGTCAAAAACTGAATTAATGAATGGATTAATTAATGGAGTGAATGAATGAACGAATAAATGAATAAACACTTGAATGCATTTTTAATGAATGAATGAAGGAAGGAAGGAACGAAGGAAGAAAGAGAGGAAGGAAGGAAGGAAGGCAGGAACACTTTTCTGTAAACAGAACTAGGATAACCTAATATTAGATGATACCTGAAACCTTTTGAGGTTCGCTGATTTCCAAGTCGTTTGGTTTCTGCAAAACAGCATGTTGTTTGCATAACTGCCTGCTCAGTGCGACGTAAAAAAAAAAAAAAGAAAAGAAAAACGGGGGGGGGGGGGGTTCCC